>JAMKCH010022037.1:0-279911 GCA_023653785.1 Ophioderma brevispina
TGAAATTTGAAAGAGCCTTATTTTTCATTTTCGTTGCACCCCCATGCCGACACAGGTTGTTTGGTACCATTTGAAGCTGTGTAACCATGTAGATTTAGAATCTGCTTGTTTCCAAGGCATAAAAAGTGTCCAAAGTGGTTGGAAAATGGAAGGGTTGGAATTGGGAAACAGCACTTCTTTTTACCATTTTCAATAGACATTTTTTTCAATGAAATACCCCAAATCAGTTTTAACATAAAATCGGCAATTTACAACACAGAAATATGATTTGGTGTCAAATGATGCAAGCAAATTGTGCTTTTCCCTACACTTTTTATACATTACCTGACTTATAACAATACTATAGGATATTCCCGGACTAGGACCGCTTATACCGCCCAAGATACAGTAAGATTCGCGATTTCATATACGCGCCCAACCCTATCGTAACATCTCTGATTTCCCAGTTATTTCGGGCGTCCCTGGAGTAAAGGCGTGCGCTTTCTTTTCAGGGAAATGATTTTTCGCAAGAAGGAACCGATTCTCAACGAGTATGAAAGGGAACCCTATGGGGAAGAACCTTTCGGAGGAAATTGCCGAGTGTAATCGCGTTTTTCCACGCTTGTGTTCCTGTTTTAGGGAAGTTTTTCACATGTACGTGCATCATGAATACTGCCAGTGTGACTGCAAATTTTGCACCTTTGCCGTCTTTCGCGCGGCCCAAAAATACACAAATAAATTACCGTGTTCGGTCAATGCTGACAGCGACAAGGAAGGCTACCAGCGTGAAATACGACTCAGCTGTATTCATGTACTGTCCTGCTTTCAAGTCCAGTGTGAGGGGCCTTGGGGGCCTTGATAGCAATCATTATAATTCAAACTGAGAGAAAGAAACTCAGTTCTCTCAAAAATATGTAGGTAAGTTTTAGTCTACAGGTTCTCATGGGTGAACCTTTTGTAGACTGTCCTGCTTTCAAGCTCCTTGTATGAGGGGGCATTTGATAGCAATCATTATAATTCCATTATAATCCAGTAAGCTTGTTTTAAGCCTGGAAAATATGGAAACTCAGCCACTTATAAACTGTTCGTGCATGAACTTAAATGTAGGACTGTATATCATAGCCTGTTACCCCGTAAGCTTCTCAAGCCTGCAAAAAAGCTAATATACTATGCTTCAGGGATATTGGTGCCATCATATGATTCCAAACTCAGTCGGAAAATATGTTGGTAAGTTTTAGTCTACAGGTTTTCATGGGTGAACCTTAGTTGATAGACGTAGCTAGCTATCATCTGTAATTTGAAGTTGTCTCTATGTGTACAAGAAAATAAGCAGCATTTATAATACCTGCCAATGTTTGATCAAGATCCCGATCAACCTGAGCCATCCAGTAAGCTTGTTTAAGCTGGAAAAATAACTCAGTCGACTCTACTACTGCTTTTGCATGAACTTAAACTGTAGACTGTATAATCATAGCAATATTAGCTTGTTACCAAGCAAGCTCTCAGCCTGCGAAAAGAAAAAAAAAAAAGAAGCTAATACTTGATTCAAAAAAATACTTAGTGCCAATCCACTTGTTTTGCGTGACTTTTGCGGTAGATTGTCTACCATTATAAATATGATTTCATGGGTTCAAGCCAGCAAGTTTTTTAACCTGGTAAAAAAGTAAAAAAATGACTACGAGTCTACGGGTGTGGGAAAATGAACTATAGCAACCTACCAATAAAAATTGAGTTATTATTTACTATAACTCAATGGTTTAATATACTTGGTTCTTGTGTGAACTAGCTGTAGATGGCACCATCAAGTATCATTTACTACAGCAATTAATAGGAATCGACATTCTGACTAGTGTCTACTGACTGGTTCTTGGAAGGTCTTTTGTACATGAAGACTATCTTAGCAATTATGAGTTATCAGTTCAATCTACGCTTGGCTGGTCTTGGTGAAATTTGACTGCTACAGACTATCTAGTATCATAGCACAAAATAATTATTGGTTCAATCAGCCTTACAAACCTGATAAAATGAATAAGAGTTAAAAAATCATAAAAAATTTTTAGTGGCTGTTTCTTGGGAGAACTTTGCCAGATAGTCTACAGTCCATCGATGATTTAGGTTCCAATATACGGTTCACAGTGAGGCATTGCTGTAGATAGGCTATCTATCTAGCAATTAATATAATCTATTGGTTCAAACAAGCAAGCTTTTTTAAGCCTTGTAAAATAAATATAAAAGGAAGTTTAGCATACTCTATACTTGGAGTAGTTCTTGGACGAACTTTGTAGACTGTCGTGGTTCAAACAAGCAAGCTTTCAAGCCTTGTAAAATGAATCTAAAAAGCATTTTAGCATACTCTATACTTGGAGTAGTTCTTGGACGAAATTGTAGACCCTGTCGTAAGCAATTT
Organism: Ophioderma brevispina; assembly: GCA_023653785.1. NCBI lineage: Eukaryota > Metazoa > Echinodermata > Ophiuroidea > Amphilepidida > Ophiodermatidae > Ophioderma > Ophioderma brevispina. The sequence goes on from JAMKCH010022037.1 coordinate 2,387, forward strand.
ATGAGTTCATCGTGGAAGGGCAACAGCTTTTCAAACCTGGGAAATTGATTGATTTACAAATTCTAGAGTTGACTGAGTGCTTGGGTGAACTTGGACAGATGCAAAAGCAAGAATTGGTGTTCAGGTATGCTGGTTCTTGTGTGAACGGCCTGAGAATAGCTGTCATAGCAATTAATGATTTATCGGTTTAATCTAGCACGCTTTTGAGCCGGGTGAAATTAAGAATTGAAAACATTTAAAAAAGATTCTTCTGCTGGTTCTTATGAAACTTCAGTTTTTAAAACTTTCTAATTTGGCAATTAATGATTATTGTTCAATCCAGCAAGTTTTAAAAAAGCCTGGGGAAATAATTGAAAAAACCCGAAAAAGAGTTTTAGTCTGCTGTTCTTGGGTTAACTAAAAAACAATATAGATCATTATGGATATTATAGGAATTAATTGGTTCAATCCAGCCAACTTTTTCAAACCTGGTGCCATGAGTTGAAAATACTTGAAGAGTTGTATTAATGATTCTTGCAGGTAAACCTAATTAACGTAAAAAACACCCCCAAATATTATAAAAGTCGGACACAAAACATGTAATTTCCATTCAGCAAGCTTTTTTTTTTTCAGCCTGGTACTAGGAGTTGCAAATTCTTTAAGGAAGTTTTATATCAACTCAAATTGCGCCTGAGGCTTAGCTGCCCTTTACAAAACTATCTCAGCAAATTATCACCAAAATTGGAGCCATGCTTTCAAACAAGCAATTCAAGATTTAATACTTACATGCTAAGATTTTAGTCTACAAGTTCTTGGGTGAACCTTAGATGTAACTAAACTATCATTGAATCAAATGGCTTCTAAGGATAGTGCAGATCCCAGCATGTCTGTAAATAAAGGCCAGCAAGAATGGGGCCAATAATCTTGGAAATTGGAGATGAGTTGTTTTTCCAATAGGACAAATAAAGAAATCCCAAAGGTCAAAAGGAGGGCGTGTTGAGCTTCCAACAACTACAAAGCAGTTCTGTATAGAGATCTTGGAATTTGACAAGCAAGTATGGACATTTTAAAATGCAAGTTGGCAATAACATATGTCAAGATTTACAACTGAGCTTTGACTAAGTGGGCAAGGAGAGAGGGGCATTGAAGAATCCCTCAAATGATTAAAGATAGCCATGCAATGTTGCTGAGGTTATTTCACAATATAAAAGTATACCCAGTCTTGTAATTTAGTCAATATCATGCGTTTTTGCTGTGCATGCAAATCGAACACTATTCATAGCATGGTGGCCCACAAAAATACCAACAAAGTGCAAGTAATAATATTGGTGTAAGGTTTTAAATTATATTCCAGCCTACACTGGATATCACATTGGCAAAAAAATTGTACAACTTTGATGTAGAGATGCACAAGTGGCAAGTGATTATGTAGCAAACTAAGACAAGATATCGAGGTAGGGGCAATGGAGCTAAGGGCCCCTAGCATCAACACAATTGATCTTTTGAAAGGCTGTAAAGTAATGAAAACTGAAAGGTAAAAACTAATGGCATCTTAAGCAATCAACCCAAAAGCCCACCCCGTCCTACTCTTACTTCAAAGCTGGTAAACTAAAGTAGGACAGTAAAAACAAAGAATTGTTTTTCGAATTACCAAGTCATCTCTAGCCCAATTTTACATTTGCAAGGTTTTCAAATATTTGCGATTCATTAAGAGCAAATGATGCAGGGGTTGGGAAAGTACATGCGTTCCCAAGTTTGATATAACATTAAAAATATTCCTCAACGTTTTGAGGCCATTCTGACAATGAAGGTCTGTAATCTTTAGAGCCTGCAGGAAGTTGTGGGCCTAAACAAATGGTATTCTAATTACGAAAATCTGCTTTAGAGCTACTCTCGACAATCCGAGATCCATAACGGTTTTTAACAAGCCATTGGTTTAATTTTCATGAGCGAGGAGTGTTTCATGCTGGCCTTTACTAATTAGTAACTTTGAGGCCAGGGGACGGCTTGTGGGAGTCCCCATGTAAAATTGCAATTTGTACAAAGCTGTGTCCCACATTTTAGACCTTAATAAGAATGTATTTTGCATTTCCAATGACCTGAGCACAAAACAACTCTGAGGTTTCTGTTGTAATGCACGGAATAGGTTGTATTATAACTTTGTGTTTCAGAATGTTACCAATTCAAGGACATTGTTGTCTCAATGTTTTCCACAGCCAATTTCAAGCTGAGTTAGGTAGCTGATATCAGTGCGAACTTTCGCAAGCCTATTCAGTCGTTCACAGTTTTTGATTGGCAGTTAAGTTGATCCAGCTTCTTGAATGTCACACAATGAGATCGTGTTTAGGACAAATCGGAATTGTAGCCAATCATTCGGAAACTTGCAGACACTAGCCAAGTACAACTTTGTGTGTGATGTTGTGCAGAAGAGATTGTAGCAGCATTTTTTTCTTAGGGCTGTTGAGTTTAAGGACAGCTTTTTAGGCAGTGATACACGGATAAGATTTTTTTTTATCTAAAGATAGTTGTAGTTCCGTGAATTTGATTGCATGGCCTTGAAACCGTACCATTGTTTCTTCTAGTTCATCGACTGACAGTCAGTAAAATAGAGCTAAATAGGGACAAGGGTTAGTTTGAGTCTAGAAATTTTTGGCGTCTGCCAAAGTAATGACCAAAAGTGGGAATTTTGCCCATGAGTACATAAACCATGGAACACAGTACTTTAGAGCCGAGATGGTACGTAACACCCATTTGAATGATACGCTATGCTAATATCCTCGAGCGGAGGTTTGCTAACAATCAGAATGACAGCAGTACTTTAATTTAACTCAAAACCTTCATTGGAATTTTTAGGAAAATATCAATGTTCAAATAGTATCTCACCTGTAAAGACATGGGAAATCCCAAGTCACAAGTTTGTCGCAAGCCTTAGAATTGGTGGTACAGACCTGAGGTCATAAGGATTATAATAATATATGCGCATCTTTGATAATAGGAAGGCAGGTTGTGGTCGGATAAATTACAAACGCAGAAGGCTTTGTGTTCAAGGTGTGAGAATGACCACGCATTGATTGATTTGCCATAAAAAAAATCGATGAGGCTGATATAAATTTAAAAATTAAGCCCAAATATGTCACCCAGACCCACTGGTTGTCTTAAAACTAGTAGCCTCGAAACAAAAGTCATGGAAAGGTTTTCTTGAAAAAGCTGAAAAAATTATTGTGATATCAGCAAGGCACCCAGGCAAATAAGTTACAAACTACAGTTGTATAGGGGGATTGTTAAACCCATTCCTGATTAGTCATGCAAACAGTTGTTCGTGTTAATCTTTGTTTGACAGATTTTTTACTGGTACACTGACGGTTATAGGAACAGAATATTAGAATTCTAACATTTACCAAGGACTCCTGGAAACAGGCAAAAGACCTAAAGCAAACCGATTCCTAGACTGTCCATCGAGGCCTCCACTTAAAGAATGAATTGCCAATTAGAGTTTGCATCTAACAGGTGTGAATGTGTTATAGAAATCATTTGTATGGAGTTTAGAAGTCGTTAAGGACAGACAATCTACTTTTGACTGGTTAATTTCTGTGTTGACGAAAATAAGACAACGAAGTGACTACGTGGCCGTCTGCGGGCAGACTTCATTGAAAGGAGGGGCAAAATTTATAGGTCGTTCGTAGTAGGCTCAAATAAAACAGACTAAGAATGGCTGAAAGAAACCCTGAGAAGGGGGGTGTTTTGGGGTGAGGGGTGGTTTTAATCAAGCCTCATATCTGTTTGTGAAACATTGCCGCCTAAGGAACATTGTCATGTACCCTTGTAGGCTTCGTAGGGTATTGTTTTCAAATAGACCATCAACCCAGGTGTCGGTAAACAACTATTACATTCGAGGGGTATAAGCAAGAGTATCATTTTGTTGCAACCTTTGACTCATTTAAATTCATATTGCAAGTCTTTTGAGCTCCAATATCCCTCAAGGCTGGTTCATGTATACTATCTCAGTGATATTGTAAGGGATAGGACTATTTTTCCAGGTCTCTCTTGGGAACTGCTTGGGAAGGTTGGAATCAGATTTGATTGTCTTACTTCTTTGAGAGTTAATTTTAAATAGTGTAATGCCTGTTTTATTAAGAAACATATTGTTAGCCAAGAATCCTGAAAAGGTAATGTTGTAAAATTGTCTGGAGACTTAAATCTCTGCAATTATATGTACAACGATAGAATGGCCTGAAATAGTAATTAACATGGTGAGTGTAAGTACATTGTTTTGGAGGATTAGCAATGTGTGATTTTGATTACAAAATTATTTTGAGGGTGAGTGTGGTCTAATGCTTTATGAGACTAGACCGCCACCTCCAACAATAGGCTTGTGAAATTCATTGCTATAGTATGTTGAGGAAGTAGGTAAGTATAAAAAGTGTAGGGAAATGTAAATTTCCAATTTGAAAAAGTACTTGTTCCTATTTTATACTTACCGGCTTGAGAATCCCGCCCTCCATACCCGGAAGTATTGCTATGCCTCACATGGAGGGACTTTGTAGGCAAATAAACTGGGAAATCAGAGATGTTACTATAGGGTTGGGCGCGTATATGAAAAGCGCGCACCCTTTTGTAATCTTGGGAGGTATATAGGTCCTCGTCCGGGAATATGCCTATAGTATTGTTGAAGTTGGTAAGTATAAAAAGTTAGGAAAAAGTAATTTCAATTGGAAAGGAAATTTACAATCAAACTAAATATGTACAGCAAATATGTCCACATATTCTATACATTTTCTTAATTTTGACCAAGGAATGTCACAAAAAAGCCCATTTTTTTTTGACATTTTTAGGGCAAATTTAGTATTATTATGTATTAGAATTTGTACATTCAAATGCTGACACATAGATTTTTATGTGTTATATTGAAGCTCTGACGCAGTAAACTTTGGAATCCACTTGTGCATGGGCACAAAATTCCAAAAGTTAGTGTAAAAACTTTTTTACCCATTTCATAGATTTTTCAAAGAAAAATACCCCCAAATCATTTTTTGAGCATAATAACAATAAAACAAGTATTTCTCAACATCGAGACTTGATTTGGTGTCACAATGAAAGCAAATTACATGGGTAAGCCAAATATGTGCTAGACTCTGCCAATTTTTTCAAAATTTTGGGGTTTTGGCAAAAATGTCAAAATTTTGCCCCCAAAACCCAATATTTGACAATTTTTAGGGAAGTTGGTACGGAGGTTGTAAGTTTTTAAGGTCGCACATGCAAAGGGTAACACAGATTTTTGATGTTATATAAAGCTCTGACACAGTAAATTGGATAGCTTGCGCTTCTGGCACAAAAAAAGTGTCCAAAAGTAGTGTAAAATAAACTTTTTGCCATTTAATGATCTTTAAAGAAGAAAATACCCCAAAATTAATTTTGAGCATAAAACAAGCATTTCACATAGAACACATGATTTGGTGTAAACAACGAAAGCAAACTAACGCCCTAAACAAAATAATGGTGCGAGCTGTGATGATTTTCTTTAACTCTGGTTGTTCGTTTTGGCATAAAAATATCAAAATTATGCCCTAAAGCCTGTATGTTTGACATTTACAGATTATTGTATTTAGTAATTGGCACATTCAATACTGACATAGATTTTATGACGTCATATTTTGTTTCAAAAAAAAAAAACACCCAAAAATCAATTTAGGCATATTAAACACAAGCATTTCGTAACATAAACACATGACTCTGGTGTCAAATGAAAGCAGACTGCATTGGCTAAACCAAATATAAGCTAAACATGTGCCGATTCTTCTCCTTAGCTTGATGTTTTTGGCCACCATTTTTGTCCAAAATGCAATTTTTGGCATTTTTAGGCGACAAGATTATTATTGTATTTCGAATTTGCCACATTCAAATGCAACACAATATGTTAAGATATCATATTAAAGCTCTATCACAACAACAAAATTTGGAAACCATTTGTTGCTAGCCACAAAAGATGCCCGAAAAAGTAGTGAAGAAACTTTTTGGCCATTTCATAGATTTGAACACAAGTATTTCACAAATAAGAAACATGAGTTTTGTTGTGGCCTGAAAACTGATTGTTAGGTGAACTTGTCGGGTCTTCCAAACTGAATTTTTAAAAAACCATTTTTAAGTACTTGGATAATTGAATTTTTGGGCAAAATTAGAGGTTTTTTGAGCTGAACTGGGGCATTTTTTTTTACAGTTTTAGCAAAGAACTGGCAAAATTTCCCAAAATGTTAAGCCGTGTATCTAAAAATTGTGAGTTTTTGTGGTAAAAGTAGGTATCTTAAGACTTAAGGCACACTTGAACTGGGGGCTAATGAACTGCAGAAGGGGCCTAAATGGGGGGGGGCTTGACTGCGGCGGCTGCACATCCATAAGCCGGGAAAATCACTCAAAGACATTTCCCTGTGCCCTGGCCAGCGCCTTGGCCTTTTACAAAGCAATACAGCACATTTTTAAAGGGCGCCCCCAATTTTCAAAAATTTGATAGTTTTGCACATTTATGTTGTTAATTGTCTCGAAAACTACACCTCTGCGACGCGAAAGTTCTAAAAAAGCGTATTTAAACATAAAATAACCCGATTTTGTAATTAGAATTGGGTTCCCGATATTGTACTTTATATAAGGCAGAAGCGGAAAATTCTAAGGTTATGTCCGTCCCTCCTGAGAAATAGTGGCCACCTCAGAAAACTTGTACTTTCCGACGCAATAAAACAACCACTGGATGATCGCAGAAACTTACATGGTGCTAGTTTCCGGCTATTCCATATGTAAAGCCATTTCCAGCAGCCATTGAATTATTAACAGATGGGTTAATTATTCTAATTCACAATCTCTTCGTTTTTGGAGCCATAAACCATCTTCAAGCTTAATCATTTCACAGGTATATATTTACTACCAACTGTGAAATGCAACTGTTTAAAAATCTCAAAATTTTTGAAAAATTGTGAAGTTAAATATTGTGTTGTTTGATTGTGGAAGTTTTACATGCTCATATTTCCCCAGTTACACCCAATTCTGTATTGAACAAAATGGAACCTTGAAGCAATAAAAGTAAACATTCTCGACACAATCCAATTTTCCTATATACAGAATTGGGCCACTCATCGAGCGATTTCTTCAAAATGTAAACCAACCGCACACCCCCTATTTTTTCCATCCAAATTTTTTTTTTTGGCACTGTATGTAATGGAAATGGTTAAAGTACAAACCCCTGTAAGTGGTAAGAAGCCGTATTGCAAAATTACAATTTTATGCATTTGTTTTACTAATAAAAGTCGGGATCCGACTTGAGTCGTAAATGGTATCTTAAAAGACCGCTTTAAAACGCATTAGTGTCTGGTTGATCTAACCCTACATTTAGACACAAAATTTGCATTTTGAGTTGGAAAAATGATTGATAGTGGTAGTAGTCATACTCAAGTAATCAGTTTAGCAGCACTCTGCGTCCACAGTTCACATTAACATGAACAGCAATTCATAGAAGCAAACAACTGCCTGAAGGAAACCGATGGGCTATCTAATTGAGTGCAGATGAACACCACGGAAAAATTCTGCAAGTAAAACTGGTAAGATCCCCTGGCTAGGAGCAATAATGCAATGAACTACTCTTAATGCCAAATATGATTACGGGCATGCATGTCTATACTCCATGCACCACTACCCCACATACCAAGATTCATCAACTTGGGGATCTGGTAGATGTTCCCTTTGTATAGTTATTAGTAGTATCCTTGTTTGGAAAGTAAGACTAGAGATTTTACAAATACGTATTTTTGGGAAATAATAGCAGGAACTTAAAAGTTTTGCACAGGTCTTAATTAGGAATAAAGAGCGGAAAGGTCTAAAATACACAATTATACCTTTTGACCTTGCCCTACAGACCTGTCTGTCCCAGCAATTGCAAGTCGCAGTATACTAAAAGGTCCTGTGGTGCAGTGGCATCAAGATTGGGTCATGGGTCTGAGTTAGGAACGGAAACAGACGGACAGACCTATGACACCTACAGATTTTGCTATGATAAAATCCCCCTTCGGCTAAAGCGCCGTGCGTGGTGGAGTGGGGGGGGGGGTTAATTTTTTTATATTTTTTATTTATGCCAGGGGAATAAAAATGACCTTTTCTTCACCCTTTCCCAAAACTATGGGTCATGAGTCCTGAAAAATGGTCTCAGTACAACAAATTTGCAAGGCTTTCAATTGGTAGGCCCTATATTAAGAAAAAAACTTTACATCTTTACATTTACCTGCTTATAAACCTATAAATTTGTCAGCTTATTACACTTCTGGTTACAATTAGAGACTTTTAATAAATTTTGTCCTTTTTGGAATTAAGTGATCCCTTTATATTTTCCACATGAGAGAAGTGTTGGCTATAATGAATAGGCCCTGTAAATGTAGGGTTATATCACACTTCTCTAATTGGGCCTATAAGGAACTTAGAATGATCTTAGGGATTGTCATTCTTGGCATGTAGGCATGAAAAATACCCCCTTGGTACACTGAACATAGGGGATGGTACTGGTTTGTGTGTGCTCCCTTAAAGGTGCACAAAGATTTTGAAGGCAAGACCCAAATATGTTGTCTAATAGTACTTCATATAGACACCCCATAGATTTCTTACCTGTATTTGCTACAGAATGTATTGAAAGGAAAATTTTTGATTTTTATTTGCTTAACTTTTCATATAACTAGCTTGAATTTCGCATTTGCTCCTATACGAGAATTAGAAAGTTTACAATTTGTGTACCAGAAACATTTTTCAGTTTAATATCCTTTCAAGATAATGGGGTTGTTTTGAATGGAAAGCTTTACATCAGGGCAAATCAGTACTTTCATTCAATTTTTTAGAGACACCTGATATATGGGAATCGCTCCTCGTTTCAATACCTTACAGAAAAGCACCCACTTGTGCCACCCCCCGGTGGGGGGGGGGTCTTGGATTTTGGGTCGGGTCTCCATGCTTTCCAAAAAGAGGGATTAAGCTAGAGGTATGAAACACATAATCAAGTCCCCCTGGGTCTGTTCCTTCCCCCCAGTTCTGTTCTTAAGACTAGACCCCCATTTGAAGCATTTAATTTTCGAGGTTCTCTTTTGTGTAAACTTTTGCTTCGGTTTGGAAATTGGGACCATAGATCCCTACATAAAAGAGTTATACCCCCCCCACTCGAAAAATATGCCTCAAGTTCCCTTCATTTAACTGGATTTAGAGTCCCTCGCATGTACCTAATCTGCACTTTCTTAAGATAGCAAAGGGGCTGCTGTCAATGGCAAAGCCTTTTGTGATGCAAGTATTTCAAGAATATCTATTAAATGATATTTTGTTGGTCGTCAGAGTTTAACAGATTTTTTCCACGTTTTTCATTGAAAAGTTCTTGGGTTCTGCCAAAACCCTGTTTCTTGTCTTGATGGATATTTATATAGATATCTGGATGGCTTGAGGTTGATACCAAAAAGGCCACGATCCAATCACTAACAGCCCTGTCCCAGAACCACCCTGGCCCAAATTTTAACAAACCGGAAGTGGTGTCCAAAATGTTGGTATCTGAAGAAAGCTATTTTCCTCATTTATTCCATTGAAGTCGCTATGACTAAAGGAGGTTTGGTTTCTTGGAATTTTGAAGCGAAAATGTGCCCCATTTGGTCGACCAACTTATTTAGAGTACACTATGGGCTTATAAAATCACATTTTTAAGCTCCACTAAACAGAGTACTTGTCAAATCACCAGGAGCCCTTTATGGTTCTTCTTGAAATATTGGTTGGCGAACCTTTACAGATTGGGTTTTCCGTCAGTGAAGTCCTTGGTCTATCCAGTATGAGAAAGTGTTATTATTAGTATTATATACAAAGATTGGTCATTCCCCGTTAATAGGCTACAAAAATTAAGCGTTCACCGAATGCATGGGTCGTCTGCCATCGCGGGTATCTGCGCAAATGGGGAAAAGGTCACAGTGGGCCACATGAGGTCGCCAATATGTGAGACACTACCCAAGGACCGATGCATCCAAGTGTCATGAAAATCGATCAACATCAGTTTCGTACCCAGAGGGGGGTGGAGCAGCTGTCCCCTTGTGAATTTCTGCACACATGCTAATTTACAGTGAAAACAACATAGAGATACTAACAAATTTTAACATATGCTTGCCCCTCCCCCGGCTGCCCTCCCCCTTGAAATATGTGGGCCCCTTGCCCCCTCTGAAAAAAAAGCTGGTTACGCCACTGATCGACATGCATGCACCAAGCATGGAATTTGATAAATCTGACCATTTTGGGGCTATGACCTCTAGAGGGCGTTCGAGCCCTGTGAGATTCGGCTATCTTGTAATTTCCCTGGACAAGAAATTAACCGTTTAGTTGTCCCAATTCGCCGTCGAAGTGGTTACGTAACTCCCTGGTTACTGGATCATACACCTTTTGGAAAGCTAGTACATGCCATAGACTTTGTGTGGCGATCATTTCTATCGTGGTGCAGGACTCAAAAGCGTGATCCAGTTGACATAGTAACGCCCGGATTACACGTAACACTTCGCTGGCGAATTTACCCATGCGATATTTGGGAAGCTGGTCCCGGCTGCGATGGTTATCTCGATGTATGATTGCTGATAAGGGAAAGCGCTGATCCTGATCTGTTGCATCCCTTGAAATAATGCTATGTAATGGTTTATGGCAGGGCCGTACGCAGGATGTATTTTTTAGAGGGGGTGCAGGACTTCGAAAAAGTGGACCTTTTTTGGTAAAAGTGGACCTTTTTTGGTAAAAGCGTACCTAGCCCCCTAAATGGTCCATATTTTGACTTTTTCAACATCTCATCACCAAAAAAATGGACATTTTTTGTCAAAATTTCTCTTAATTTTGGACCTTCTTATGCAAAAAATCAGCAAAAAGTGGACTTTTTCCCCTATTGCGTACGGGCCTGGTTTATGGTATGGTTGGGGCACAGTGATCAGCGGCCATTTGTGAAAGCGTTTAGAGGCCAAATAGCATAAGGCGCTATAAAAATCTCTGCTATTATTATTATTATGACCTTTGACCCCATTGTGCAAGGGGTAGCTGTGGGGCACTATCCAAGACCATTATAGCAAGTGCCATGAATGTGTGCATATATGTTGAAAGAGTGGGCAATTCTGTTTAGTGTTAATATTTTTCAAACAGAATCGACAGATTCCAAGTTCTTAAAAATTCTTGTAATCTTGACAAAAGCAAAGGTTTTCAATAATATTGATTCTGAATTCATTGTGGTGATTTGACTTGATTTGTGGTGATGAAAACTGCTGGTGTAGTACATAGAATAAGGCGAACTTGATGTGTATTTAGCATGGTAACTCAATGTGCCGCTTCGAAACTTGCATTGATTTTGTCATATTTTATGCATACACTCTAAATTACAGGGGTTTAAAATAAATCCCAAAAGATTGTGATTAGGGACCAATCCATTTTTAGATTTAAAATCACAATTTAGAGTGTAAGGGCCTACAATTGGGTGATATTTTGAAAATGGTGTGTTGTGGTCCTTCTCTCCATTTCCACGGGGCTATTCCAGCAATTCTAAAAGATGCATGAATTTTTTGTCCTTTTTGTGTGGTTTTGACTGAGATTGCTGAGAAATGAAAAAGGGAAAATCCTGCATTTTGAGCTTCAATCACGCTTGTCGTTCTCCCGCAGGCTACATTCAGAAAGACAAATGGTGTGTGATGCAAAAATTAATTTTTAAAAAAAAAAAAAAAAAAAAAAAAAACCCACACACAACACACACACACAGAGACACAAACTTGAAAATCACTATCTTGCCTGGTATTTTTGGTGTAAATTTAAAATCTGGCATCTAAAAGGGACTTTAAAGGTGTTTGGGTTTTAAAAATGCAATATTTTTGAATTCTGGGACCAAGTTTGGGGGGGTCAGAACTCCAAAAGTAACAATATTTTTAATGTCCATCGCACAGCAGGACTTTCTACCAGTACAATAATAAGCACAAAAGTAATAAGTGAGTTATAGCCCATTGAAAAATCCTAATTTTGCATTTTGACATTTATTGACCCCTGAAAATCAATGTTGACATTCGACATCATCCCTCTACTTCAAATATGTTGAAGATACATCATTAAAGAACTATGCTTGAAAGAACCAGCTTGGTGATTTGATGTCTTCATGTTTATAGCACAAGACACTTTTGTGCATATCCCCAATATAATGTTATACACTGTGCATTGTACCATGACCTCTGGGTCACTATACCTTTGTGTGGTAATCGTTAGTATTTTATTGTGAAAAAAATTAAGAAAATGGCGTCAAAAAAGTAAAATTACCATTTTTCAATGAGCTTTTTTGTCCCTCACAACTTACTTCTTCTAATGTGTCAAAAATTTGAAAGTTGTACTATGTGACTCCGATGACATAAAAAAATTTTTACTTTGATCCCGAAGGCACCAAAGTTGGCATATTTAGCTTCAGAACTCTAAAAGGGAAACAAGCTGCGAACTTTTGATGCCATATTTGAATTCTACACCAAATATATTAGTTACCCCTAATAATGATTTTCACAGTTGTGGGGTCTCCATTACTGATCTGTGATCTTCTAAACCAGGGGTTCAAAAGGCGGCCCGGCGGGCAGATCGGCCGCGAAGCTTTGGTGGGTTGGCCCCTTGAACAGTTTAAATATACAGCATAACATAGCAAAAGAGGGGCATCTGGGCCGCGAGCAAGAATATTTGAAGGGGATACAGCCTGCCATGGCCCGGCGAGCAAAAAATAGTTGAGAACCCCTGTTCTAAACATTGTCTTTCACACGGGACAGCACTTTAGATGCCAATTCAAGTTTCAAAGTGGGGAGAAAACGAAAGGGATAAATTTTCATATCTCATCCATGTCTATACTCGAATTGTGTTGAACGTTCGTCCCTCTGGAGTTTTGGACATATTTAATTAAGTCGGAGAGGGGCTCACGGGGGAAAATGAATAAGTTCAAATGGAACATGCCACACCATTTTATCTTGGAGGACACTGCGGTCATTTAGCTCACTCACCTGCAACTAAATACAATTTCGTCATGGCATGGAAACGCACTATGGTGTATTTGAGGCCTTAACATTGCTCACAATAAACATGATTAACAGAAGAAGTCCCTGCGCCTCATTTGAATTTTTCACCTATGCAAGAATGATACGGGGGTCACCATTACCAGATGGCGAGTTATACCACCCCCACTAAAGCGAAAAAAAAAATCCATAACGTGTTGCAGTCACTGACCTCTACATATGGATAGCGGGCTGCCGTGCCGCACAGTTGAATGATTTGCCGAGTGAAACAACAGGAAGTTACCTTTTTTCCTTGGCAATATGGTTGGAAACAGCATTACACTGCTGGTGCACATATTCCACACGTGTTCTATTGTTATACATAAAATTCCTTTAACTTTTACAAGGGGTGTAGAATTGTTCCGCCATATTGCATAGGGGCGAAAAAGAACTTCCTGTTGTTTCACTCGGCCGACTCCCAGACCCGCATCCATGTGGAGAGGGTCAGTGTTGCAGTTTGCACATCTCGAACGCTGACATGGAATGGCCCCATGTTTTAAACTGAGACAAACCAACTCTTCAAGCTTCTACAACAGCAGCAGATTAATCAATGCCAGGTTGACATCCATAGAATGCACACACTGGTAACTACAAATGCCCACACTGGTTAAACATACACTAAATGACAAATGCATACCACGGGGAACTAAGATTTTCATGGTGCATTTAGCCGGGCCATATCAAATCAACTATGAAGGGTTTTATTCTGGGTTATTAGTTAATAGCTCCTATAGATTTTGAACAGTGGACCCTTAGTTCCAAAAGGCAAGGGGTCAAAAAAAAACCCACAAGATTCATGCCACCCTAAATCCTTGGCAATTATTTGCCTTGGCAATGTACATGTAGTTGCTTGAATTTGATTCCAAAAGCTACATTCTGTGTTGTGAAAAGCTTTACAAGTTTTTATTATCCAAAAATTGAGTTTTGGGGATTTCTTTGAAATGAAAAACCAAAATGCTTGTGACATGAAATTGAAAAAAAATGTTCTTTACCACACTTTTGGAGTCTTTGTCTTGGATGTTTTGTAAGCAAGATTTCAAATTTTCTTGTGCCAGACCTTTGATATAAACTGATAAAATATGTGTCAGCATTTGCAAAAGAAAAATCATAAATAACAAATTAAAAAAAAACCTTTTCCCAAAGAATTGTCCAAAAAGTGTCCAATTTTTGGCAAAATTGTGAAATTTTGATCCAAAACACCAAAATTAGCATTCAAAATTGGTTTAGCAAAGTAATTTGTTTGGGTTAGACAAAAAAAATTAATGTCATGTGGTGAAATGGCTTGTGTCAAAATCTATGAAATGGCAAACAAAAACATTTTACACTACTTTTGGGCATCTTTTGTGGCTAGCAAAACAAATGCGTTCCAAATTTCTTGTGTTACAGAGCTTTAATATGAGCTCTTAAATCTGTGTTGAATTTTGAAGCGCCAAATTCGAAAAATAAAATAAACATCTCCTTCCCTCAAAAAATGTCAAAAATTGACATTTGGACAAAAAAAGTTGGCCCCAAATCATACAGTAAGTTCCTAGCGCCCGGAGGAATCGGCAAGTTACTGCTTTATGCAGTTTATTTGTTTGAGCAATGCTGTCTGCTGTCTTGACACCAGAGTCATGTGTATTGTTAAGAAATGCTTGTTTTAGGCTCTAAAATGATTGAGGGATTTATTTTTGGAAAAAACTGACGTCATAAAAATCTACGTAAGGCATTTGAATGGGCAAAATTATAAATATATAATCTGTAAAAATGTCAAAAAAACAGGCTTTAGGGCATAATTTTGATATTTATGCCCAAAAAACACCAGAAGTTAAAGAAAATTCAGCAACATGCGTAGACACATATGATTTAGGCATGTATTTGCTTCATTTGACCACCAGAACCAGAATCATTTGTTTATGTTGAGATAATGCTTGTTTTATGCTCAAAAATTGATTTTGGGTTATTTTCTTTGAAAAGATCTAGTAAATGGCAAAAAAAAGTTTATTTACACTACTTTGACATCTTTGTGCCCAGGTGCAAGCAGATTCCAAATTACTGTGTCATGCTTTAATATAACATCACAAAAAATCGGTGTAACCTTTGAATGTGCGACATTAAAAAATACATAATCATACAAATTCCTTAAAAATGTCAAAATATTGGGTTTTTGGGGCACAATTTTGAATTTTTTTGGCCAAAAACACCAAAATTTACCAAATCGGCACCATGTTTAGCACACATTGGTTTAGGCATGTAATTTGCTTTCATTTGTACCAGAATCAGTCTCTATGTCGAGAAATACTTGTTTTATGCTCAAAAATTGATTTTGGGGCTTTTCTTTCAAAAAATCCAATAAAGGCTAAAAAAGTTATTTGAACTACTGGACATCTTTGTGCCCATGTGCAAGCGGATTCAAAATTTGACGTGTCAGAGCTTTAATATGACATCAAAAATTGAGTAACATTTGAATGTGCGACATTAGAAATACAATATATATAATGCAAACATTCCCCAAAATGTCAAAATATGGGGTTTTGGGGCAAAATGTTGACATTTTTGGCCAAAACCCCAAAATTTAAAAAAAATGGCAAGGTCTAGCACATATTGGCTTTACCCATGTATTTGCTTTCATTTTGAAACCAGAATCAAGTCTCGTGTTTGAGAAATACTGTTTTATGCTCAAAAATGCTTTTGGGGGTATTTTATTTTGAAAAAATCTATGAAATGGTAAACAAAGTTTTTTACAACTACTTTTGGACATTTTTGTGCCAAGGGGTACAAGTGGATTCCAAAATTTACTGTCCAGAGCTTCAATATGGGAGTCATAAAAAATCTATGTCAGCATTTGAATGTACGAAATTAATACAATATATGTAAAGGTTTGCCAAAAAAATGTCAAAAAATTAGAGACTATGGACAATTCGGGCTGTAATATTATGTTTATAACACAATGTGCTTTCATTTGACACCAATTTCATATTTCTGTGTTTGAATTTGATGATTTTCATGTTTAAAAACTGTAATGTTGGGTATTTTCATTGGAAAAAGTCTATGAAATGGTAAAAAAGTGCGTTTCCCCACTTTGGGACAATTTTTATGCTGGAATAACAAGCAATCTAAATGACATGGTGACAGCTTCAAAAATGGTACAAAAACATTTGGCCGCAGGGGGGTGCAACGAAACGGTCTGAAACTGGGTTCAGCTGATAGCTATTAGATGAGCTGGTCATGTATCACTACCATGACCCAAGGAAAATCTCTATGGTTGAACTGAATAACAGGAAAACGTTTACTAAAAGGCAGAAGCGGCAAGTCCAGAAGTACAGATCAACCTCCACAAACATCGGGCAGTACTCCTTCCATCAAAATATATCCTTGTGTGTCACACCCTTTTCTATGCTCACATGATCTCATTCATCCACATGCGCACAAACAAAACTGTCATATTCTTAATTTTTTTGTTCGTGTCCATGGTCATTTCATCCTAATAGACGAATGAACGCTACAGAAGTAAGAGATGTGTTGAACAAACACCACCAAATCCCATTCCTGTTTCTTATTACAAACAGAAATATTGTACAAATTACATAAGAAATAAAAACTGCCAAAAAAAACCTCTTGCTCTACCCCAAGAAAACACTTAATGGTTTCTTTTCAGTCAATTTGTAACAATTTGAGACCATTATGAATGGGTGTTTATTGATTTAAAATAAAAAAATATTGCAGTTATGATTTCAAACTACATTTCATATCTGTGTAGCTTCTTATGTTTATATTTAGATTAAAATTATTGAACGTAATAAAACTGGGTGTTTTCACAAGAAGGTATATATCAGGCCTGCAAAAATAAATTGTCTAATTTTGAAGAATGTGGAATACTGATTTCTATAACTTTTCACATTTACAGGTATTTTTGTGTCAGTGAGGTCCCACCTTTCTATTTTATAATAATTTTCGTTCTCTAAATGTTCACTTTCTTGGGATAAAATTATATGATTTCAAGTATTGATGCTAAAAATAGTGGTAGGAATAATATTAACTGATTTTTGAAAGTTTGTTTGTAAAACTGAAAGAAGATTCCACGGACCCTCCAAAATTTAAAACGTCACCAATTGTTCCTATTTGTGTAAGAAGTTAAGAGTTCAGTTCAATTTGACATAACCGTCGTAACACACCAGCTATTGCTCCCATTTCATCTTGGTGCTACATGGCACAGAGTTATAACTTGGGTGCAATTCTACCAATGTACACCGCATACTTTTCAGATATCCCCCCGTACTTCATAACGGTTGTAAACAGTGTATCTAATATTACAACCGTTCACGTTTCCCCCATAGACCCACTGTGAGATAATTTTTGGAACATGAAAGTAGAAAATTAAAAGTTCTAAATTTATCTATTTAGTAATAGAGATCAATATTGAACAAAAAAGTAATCAAGAATTTAAAGTAGTTCACAAAACGCTATTTAAATTCGTTTGACATTTTTGACACATTGTTAAATTTAGGTATCTTACTGTTATATACTTTACACCCATAGGGGGGACTGTAGTGTACAGATCTAAAGTGTGAGTTTGCAAATCTGGATAAAACTGTGAATTTTGGTACACAAGTACTTTATGCATTGATAATCAAAAAAATTTATGGAAGCACTTGCCACACACCTTGGAGCCACTCAAGCTTGGATTTCAAGGTTACACACGGGTAAAAAAATTAAAATGTTCCGATTGTGTTGAAAAGCACACCATGATGTTTGCCTAGTTACAAGGTTTCCAAAAAGGTATACTTTATACTACCTATGGCTTATAGTTTTGGAATTATGGGGTAAAAAACTGTAAAAATGGTGAAAAAGTCAATTTTGGTTTGTACAGAGGTCAACAATTAAAAGTTGCTCCAATTTTTGTAAAACGTGGTTCAAGTTGTTGGTTCAGCTCATAGAATGAAATATAGGAATAGTTTTGACTATCTTAAGTGTTTGGTTATTAACCAAAATGGCGAATAAAGTCAACGGCTATTGGCAGCTATTGGATTCTATTCACATGTAACATATTCTGTTGGATAACGTGAAAAATGCTTAGGATAACAGATAAGGCAAACTATTCCTTATTTCAATCCCCTAAGGTAGGGAAACAATTTACACCCCATATTACCTGAATCAAAGCAACTTTTAACTTTTGACCCATGTACACATCAAAATTGACTTTTTCACAATTTTTACAGTTTTTACCCCATAACTCCGAAACTTTAAGTCATAGATAGTGTAAACTATACCTTTCTGGAATCCTTGTAACCAGACAAACATCATGGTGTACTTTTCAACACAATCGGAACATTTTAAAAATGTTGACCCCTGTATAACCTTGAAACCCAAGCTGGGGTCCATTAAGGGGGGTTGGCAAGTGCTTCCATCAATTTTATGGATTATCAATGCCTAAAGTACTTGTGTGCAAAAATTCCCAATTTTATCCGGAAGCGCACATTCTTTCACTACAGTCCCCTGCTACAACTATATTATATTGAATTATGAATGGCCTGAATCCCCCTGTAGTAAGGTTTAGATAATAATTCTGATTCAGATTTCTTTTTACACAAATCCTATCTCTGGACATTTTTCGGGGTAAAATAGATAATTATAAAGACGCTTTGTGTGGGCTCCATTATTATGTCATTTTTGCCCCGGGGAGGAGGTACTCACATATGAAATGGGTATGGGTAAAGGCTGGCACTTCCAAACCCAGGGCCATTCTGCTTCAAAAATTAGGGGTCTTTTGAGATAGTCAAATTACCCAAAAAAGGGGGTTCGGATGACAAATTTGCAACATTTTCTCTAAAATGGAGTCTTTGGGTGAAAATTTTCAAAAAAATATTGGTTGTTTGGGTGACATACGCGTCATTTCTAAAATGGGAGTGCCTCCACGAAATTTGTGCAATTAGTCAATTAATGTCAATCAAAGAAATACATCCTGCTCTTATATTATGCGCCCCAATTGATATTAATTCTAATATTTAAGAAACATACCATTAGAATGTCTTCAGTGACAAAACATTAAAAGCGGGATCTTTCGATGAGAAACGGTTAAATTTTTCATCAGAAGTGCCCTTCAAACCAAAATTTGGTGCTTTGCATATTTTTTTAAGTAGCCTTCCTAAAAATTATGGCGTCTATGATTAGTGAGAGCAGAGAAAATTAGGGGTCTTTCAGTGATAGTGATATGGAATATGGAGTCTGTAGGTCAGGGCAGACTTAAAATAGAAGGTAAACTTAAAATTGAGCCTCAACGTGCTCAAAATTCTTTCTGTAGACTTTCAAATACACAATTGCCTGGTTTAGCCAAAATATATTGTTTGGCACCCGGGTTTGATGAACGTGGACACATGAGTGAATGCATGAATGGGTGGATAGAATATTTTATATTTGCCAATAAGGGAGTGTTCATGAATGGGGGGGGGGGGAAGTTGGAGCTTCGGACATAAAAAAATTGACCCCCCCCTTTTAGTTTCGATTTTTTTTTGATCCCCTTTTTAGGGTCTTACAAGTTGTTGATCCCCCCTTATACCTTCAGACAAAAAGCAGAGACAAAGCGTGAAACCCTTCGCAATACTCACTTTGTATTATACGTATTTTATCATGCAAAATTGATAGAACCATTTTTAATTTTTTAAGTGGTTCACCACAAATACCAGATTTTAACAACGGTCTTAAAAATCCAAATCTCAATCATGTTACTTGATGTGTAAGATTAGTTTTTAATAAATCATATGTAAGCATACATGTGCATGGATATCTCAATTTCTGTAAACTCTTTCAATTTTGTAATACAAATTTGTTGGGGGAAATATTTAAAATAGCCTACTGCAATCAAATGTAAAATCGGAATAATGTTAGGAGAGTTGTTTAAAAGAGAAGGATTGATGTGGATGACCCTGTGGTGGGTGCAGGCGGGGTGTTCCCCTGGATGCGCGGAAGCCTCACAACAGTCGCGTTCCTAGATACAAAACTCTTGCAAAGATGATAACACAATTTGAAATTTCCAATGTGGCTGACAATAAAATAATACTTGGGTATGGGCATTAACGGTATTAAAAAGTAAAATCTTAATTGATAAGCACAGTTTGTTTTGAATGTAGCATCAGAGCGTTCGTAGAGAGTTCATACCTCGATTGATAAAACCTCAATTTAAAAAAATGCTGATGGAAAAAAATATGGCTGGTTGTATATAGCCTAGCTACATTACAGTCACAAATGTTAACTAGGTAAAATAGTGGTGCAAGTTGTTTCTGGACTAAAAGAGTAGGGTGGTCACAATGTGGATATGGCACCGATTATACGGGAGTGGGCACAGGCAGGGTGCCATCTTCCGCGCGAAGCTCGGAACCCTTGTAATATTCAGTTTTCAAGACACATTTTAATGGAAAAGTTGATGTGCCCAAAAATGGAAATTGGATAATAAAATAATGATACTTTGGTAAAGTTGTTTTGAATGACCCGAAAATGCCTTAATTTTTTTGATCCCCCCTTAAAGGTGCGTGTTCCGATCGTCTTTGGGACCCCCTTATTTACCCGGAAGTAGTATCGATTTTGATATCAGATGAAAGGCCGTATTTTTCTCATTGCCGTCCTGAAATTTGAGCCCTCAAATCCATTTCATTCCCAAGATATAAACAAAAAACCGCTGTTTTAGTGGTTAACCATCAATATTAGCACAGTATTGAATAGGGCCTTGCAACATGCATTATTGCGTCTACCATCAAAACCGCAAGTTCGTTTCCCACGGTACTTGATGGGGTGTATGTGCAAGTGCCAGGCTCTCATATCAAGTAGAGAACACAATACACATAAATCGGAACAACCACCTTTAATACCGGTTGGAATTTTTTGATCCCACCTTTTTGGGACCTAAAAATTTCTTGATCCCCCCACAAATTTCCCCCCCCCCCACCAGAGTATTTATGAACACTCCCTAATACTGAGTGCATGACCATGATGACGATTTGCTGCTTGTATTTTGCACTTAAGTATACATGTTATTAGTAATGTTACATCCGGATTTCCGGTTCACGTACAGCCCTAGAGCATGTTCTTCGTATTTTCGGCAATGGCGACAGTCAAATCAACCAGATTGGCATGTATTTGACCCAGGGGTTCTCAACTATTTTTGCTCGCGGGCCATGGCAGGCTGTATACCCTTCAAATATTCTTGCTCGCGGGCCAGATGCACCCTCTTTTGCTATGTTTGCTGTATATTTCAAAACTGTTCAAGGGCCAACCACCAAAGCTTCGCGGCCGGATCTGGCCCGCGGGCCGCCTGTTGAGAACCCCTGATTTGACCTGAATCCTTAAAATGCAGCTCGTGTGTGCTACCCATCGGCCAGGTATGACCCTGGGTGATTCAGTATTGGTTTCGTCACAATATGGTTGGTTTTGTAGTGCTAACGTCATTGATTTCGGAATGAAATCGCGTTTAATTCATAAAACTATACATGTATAAGGGATATTACAGTACGACTCTTTAAGATTTAACTTGTAAAATCTATTGGTAGGCTGGTGATTCCTATTCAAATCTCCCAGATTATAATAATGGCGAGAAATGTTTATAAAACACAATTTTCACCAGGGATGAAAACCACCGACAAACCAAGTAAGGAATTTTAGATACTTTTCTAAGTAATGGAAGCAATCATTTCAATTTCGATTGCAATAGAGGAGAAATGTTTGATGGACTTGATGTTTGATGGACGGTTTCCCAGAATTCATAGTAAAAATGTCCCGATGACGTTACACCAACGCAGGTACACTGCACGCATGCGTCTCAAATTCAAAATGGCAATATTTTCATAAGGCATACGGAAACGTTTCGACCAAAAATTCAGCATGGAACTCTCTTTTTTTGTTCTGTTGATATTGCTATATTTCTTTATCATTCTCTCATGTGAAACCTTACCTTCGCGTAGATTAAAAGCACTTAATCACCGTTGATTTAGAAATTTCGAACCCGTTGATACACATGCCCACTTGCGTGGATGTGATGTTATTGGACCCCTTTTTTTATAAACGCTTCCTATAATACAGAAAATATGATTGGATGATCATCGCGCATTGATTTCTGTCAATGCAAGCCGCGTGTGGTAATCTGCAGTATTAATCTTGCCTGTTGGCGCTTTATCAAATTCATCTTCTCGCTACATGCAGATCTTTTCATTTTTATTTTGAACATTTCTGCAATGAAGTTTGTATTTTATTTTGAATTACTTTTGTTAAATGGCTAGATTATGAATATTTGTGAATGATGTTAAAATGAGGCTATAGCTTGTTTTAAGTGCATTAACAAATGTTGGTTTGGCATAACAACAGCAAAAAATACAGCAAGTAAACTTGCGTCATCCCCCTGGCAAATGGCAGTCTAGAACATGACCACAGGTGACCTTTAACCTTGGTCCATGACCTATGACATCATCCACGTATGAATGAACCCCTGTTGCACCTTAACCCCAAGTCTGGCTTAAATCGGTTTGCAAGTTTTTGAAGGAGGGCCGCGGCAACAGAACCTCGCGGTTTTTTAAGGAGGTTGCTTGTTTCAATGTGTTCTGACCAGGCTATTGTTGGCTATTTTTTGGTGGGAGTATGTCTAGACAAGGGAAATATGTTTTTGCTTATTTATTTTATGCATTCTTCATCTGTTTTTTTTTTCACAATGTTCTCTCATGAAATTGATTAGCCTGGTTGTATTCTGGCTTGACTTGTGTCAGTTGTGTGGTAGCAGCAGCCAAGGAGTTGGTGTTAGTTTCTTGCAAGTTCCAACAGTAAATATAGGCTGGTAGCAGTAGCCAAGAGATTGCGGGTAGATTTGAGAGGTAGCAGTAGCTTTGGGCTGCACTTGTATGGTAGCAGTAGTTTTTATTTGGAACTGTTGGTTATGCCAACGCACCAAGACACAGGGAACCTATATTATAGGGTCCAGCTCATTTCAGTTCCATGCCGGGTACAGGATCCAAATACCGTCTTTTGATCAAAGGTCCATGGACACGCTTATAAAAAAAAATACCTCAATACCCTCAAATATACCCTAATAATACCCTCAAAATGGTTTTGTTTACTCATGTAAGGCAAATTCTGCATGAAATAGTAACTGTGAAACCGTAGCTTTTATGAAAATTGGGCATAAAATTTTAGGTTTCTGAACGAAAATTCCGAAACGAAAGTGACATCTACGCTGGCCGCGTGACCCGCGTATGACGTTTTACTAGCCTATGCGTCATGTGGAACGCTAGCGATGCGAAAATATTTCATGCATGCGGTATGTGTTGCCTGTGGTATGGGACGTGTTCGTTAGTAAATAAAGGCTCGGTGGTCGTGTTGTACGGTATTTTTTTTCTTGATCTAGTCCTTAATAATAATAATGCCGCACGATGTATTATCGACGGCTACACCAGCGGACTCAGTAGAATACTATACAGAAGGGAAATTTCTTGAAATGTGGTGTTTCGGGAGTTTGTCACCCTTGACACTACCAGGTCAAAGCCAACTCCAGCATCTTGCGACGCGTTAGCGAAAACGAGAAAAGGACCATTTCGCTCTGGTTAGTTTGGCTGTATTTATCCTTGAAATATAACACTTTTGCGATGTTAACTTTAAAAAAATCCGTGTAAAGATTTGATCAGGATAGTGTTGAGGTACGAAAAGTAACAATTTGTATTCGGTCGTGTCCATGGACCTTTAAGGCTTGGCATGTGGTAGCTGTAGCCAAGTAATTGCTGTTAATTTTCTTAGTTTCTTTTTCTTCTTGCGTATGAGGCAGCAGCTAAATATGTTGTAAACGGTGGAGCCAGCTCATTGTTGATTGTTTGGGGTTTGAGAAGTCTAAGTCCACCGGTGGACGGAAGGTAGGGCACTCATTGAGAATGTGATCCGCGGTCTGTGATGGAGAACCACATTGGCAGGCTGGCGATGGCCGCAGCCCCCATCGGTGCATATTGCTGTTGACTTGAAGCGACCGACTCCTGTGCGAATCCGGTTTAAGGTGACCCATTCCTTGCGTGGAAGATTGCTACCAGGTGGTAGTTCTGTCATAGGTGTGATAGTGAGTTGATCTGGTCTTGGAGTATCTAGCCAGGCAGTATTCCATGTCTGTAAGATGTTGAATGGGGAGTTGGAGAGTTTAGCAGCGTGTCGACAGAAAGGTCGACGAGAGCACAGTCTCTGTCTGCCGAGCTTGTGTGATTCTTTGACAGTGTTATGCAGCAGGTGCTTGTTGTCCAGCAGAGCCTTATTCACTAGTTTGTGCGTGTGGTGTTCTCTCCGGAGTACTGCAGGCGCAATGCCTGAAAGCACTGGTAGAAACTCAGATGGAGTGGGACGGAGGCAACCAGTAATGGTTCTCAAGGTCTCATTGAGTACCGTGTCCAGCTTCTTTGTGTGAGAGCTGTTGCACCATGTTGGGGCGGCATATTCAGCAGCGCTGTAGACCAGAGCCAAGGCGGTGGTACGTAGAGTCGTTGGGCTGGCACCCCATGAGGATCCAGCAAGTCGGCACAGGAGGTTATTCCTCGAAGATACCTTTGCGCATACGTACTCGAGGTGCTGCCGGTAAGTAAGCTGCCGGTCAAGCTTCACTCCCAGATAGGTTGGTGTAGGATGGTATGGCAATGGCGCTCCATTGAGGTTGATTTGAAGCTGGCGATGAGCCTCTTTGGTGTTGAGATGGAAGGCAGTAGCGGTGGTCTTGGCTTCGCTCAGCTTCAGTCTCCAGGTCTTGAGATAAGCTGAAAGTAGGGCCATATCTGCAGTAAGTGTACTTTCTGCTTCTGTCCAGCTGCTCTCCGAGTGGAGAAGGGCGAGATCGTCGGCTTAGCCATATTGTTTAGATGTTGTTTGAGGTAAATCGCTGATATACAAGTTTAGCAGCATGGGAGCCAGTACAGATCCCTGAGGTACTCCGTTCCTCAGACGACGCAGACGACTACTCTGCCCATCACTGGTCTTGAGAATAAAGCTACGGTTTGCAAGCATGTTACATATGAATTGTACAAGGTGACGATCCGGGATGGTCCTGAGAAGCTTGAGTGTCAGGCCCTGGTGCAACACGGTGTCGCATGCTGCAGTAAGGTCCACCAAGATGACGCCTGCCTTACTACGCTTTCAAAGCTTTCCTCAATATCATTTGTGAGTTTTACAATCTGGTGTCCAGTGCTCTGGCCACGGCGAAATCCTGCTTGTTCGTCAGGCAGATGGGGATCGACGACGGGCTCCAGTCGGGCCAAGATCATCCTCTCAAGGAGTTTGAAGGAGACACACAGTAGTGATATTGGGCGGTAGTTCATAGGGTTGTCGGCAGGCTTGTTTGGTTTGGGGAGTGCGATGATAGTAGCTCTCCTCCAGATCTTGGGTAAGGACTGGTTGGTAAGGCAACATGTGTAGAACTCCTGGAGCCATTCTAGACATCGTGGGCCGCATTGCTTCAGGAACTCCGCTGGTATGTTATCAGGCCCCTGGGCCTTTCCACTCTTTAGTTGGCTGATAGCAGAGGTAAGCTCATTTAGTGAGAAGGATGTTGAAAGTGACCCGTCCACGCCGGGGGCTCGATGAAGTTTGGTGATCTCTTTTTTGACAGAGCGAGTTTGATCCTCATCAATGTTCTTGAAACGACCATTTGCGAGGAGTTGCTCAGCAATTGAGTTGGCAGTCACTGGACATATCGATGGTTTGGAAATTCTGCCGGTGAGGCGGTTTATAGTCTTCCAAGCCTTCCTGCTGGAGTGAGTGCTCTGCTATTTATTTGCTGTATTTATTTATTTATTATTTCACATTTCCTTAGTTTATTTCGACGGCTTTGTGCCCTTTTCAAAATGGAGGACAAAATGTTTCAGTTCGATGTTCTCGATCGCCGCCCGCTATCCATGTATAGAGGTCAGTGGTTACGATCGAAAATACCACCTTTTCGTCGTAATTTTCTATATCAGTGCCTCGGATGTTTTTTGTTCCTTTGATATTCTTCTACATTTCTGTAAGATAAACTTCACGCGAAAAGGTACTTTGTATTGTAGTTTTAGGCAAAGTCCGGCGACGCAAACAAACAACATAATTTTTTGTAAACAGCAACTCTGTATAAGTTCCCGGATGGAAATGGGCACTTAACGAGATGCATTATGGGGATCTGACAAATCGCCTATTGTCAACTCCAACCATGCAATATGAACATCAATTACATGACTACCATCCAATTAAATCCAACGATTCAGCTAAATAAATGGCATGATTCCGTTAATGGAATATAGCACACTGGCATGATACGAACAGTATAATGTAGTTATATCAAATAGATATAAATAAATAAATAACAATACATAATTAAAAATAAATAAATAAAATGGGTAAAATGGGTGACCAACTTTGATGAACATATCAATAGTCACAAGAAAATAAGAAAATGTTGGGTAAAAATGTTAACCAAGTATAAACAGCCGACCATGTCAGCATAAACATGCATTAGTGTTGCCATATTAAGCGACGATTTGCTTGATTTAATTAAATCACAGAAAAATAAGGGATTTAAATTACTGGCAATTTATATCATATTGGGTTCCCGTATACTGGTATGTAGCAAGTTATCTACTTACATTGAGCTACGGGCAATATTATTCGTTTTGTTTACGGGAATGATTAGTCACAGAGTTTTTTCAGGCACGGTCCTCCTATGTAGTCTAGCGCCACCTATTGACAAAATGGATTGTTTCATTCTGAATCACAATTTCAATACAGAGGGCTTTATTTATGATACTTTTAAACTCCTCAGATCATGTCAGCCACCATGGCAGCCAAAATCTTGAAATCTTTAACAAATGAACGCTACAAATTTCAGCTACACATTTTCAAATCAAATTTGGCAATTATTTTAAGCATAACCAACTAATTACCAGACAATCATGATCTGTAAACGTGCGTCAAATTCCAAATGGAGACAATTATGCGAAAATAATTTCAGCTATATTAGTTTCTGTTTGATTGACTCATTTGCAATAAGTCAGGTCTGTTATGAGTTGATTATTATCAAACTCACATTTCTAATTGTTTTGATTTGTTGCTGATAATTGTAGATTTGTGTCATTAATCTATGAGCCAATTTCTGTACGGGCCTTAAAATTCAAGTTTGTTGCACTTATCTGGTGATCAATTTTCCAATATATCGCCTTGAAGGGGCTTCCTCCTGACTAGGATTAGGTATGTTTCCGGTCAACACAAGTTGACGCTGGAAAGGAAAATGATATTGGCAGTAGAGAGGGAGAAGGAGCCGGTGGGACAAGTCAGAAACAAAGATATGTCATTTGATGTAGTCAGAAACAAAGATAGCATTTTTGATGTGCTCGAAAGAAAGTTAGATCACCATATTTAAATCTCATATACAACTTCTTCACTTCTACATAAACATATATTTTTATTTTTTACTGGAAAACATCTATAACGTCACTGAGTAGTCCTTAAATACAGTCCACACCCATTTTATCATGATGGAATCTGGTTGATATGAGGTGTTGTCTATTTCAGAATTAGTTTATACCGTGTTATATGGCCCAAGTAGTTACCAGCTATAGTAGCAGCACTCTCTTGGACAAATCAATACTCCGTTTTAATCATCTTGGAAAGTGTTGTTTTATAACGTCGAAAAGATGTAAGGGTAAGCCTGCTTTCTTTCTGAATTATATACCGTGGAGAGAATATAATCACCGCCATCTTGACAAACAAGACTGTGCGAAAAATATAAATACCATAAATTCTTTTGAGCTCACAAAATATCACCCAGGTTCTCATCTCAACAATTTGCCAATATAAGTTCATTCACCAAAACATGCCTCCATGCGGCGGCCATCTTGGATGCCTAGATGTTTAAGTCAAATTCAGGTAGTGAAAAAAACTTGATTTTGTGTAGTCGTAGATGATAGTTCTATCTGTAATGAAATTATAATGGTGGTTTTATGGGTAAACAGAACTGAACTAAATACAGTGTTTTTATAAAATATATATTTAATTAAAAACAGACTTCAGTTCTTTGTGGAAACTATTGAGCTTCCGTAAACTGGCCATTAAAATACCGCAATCAATGATGAAAACTCGATACCGATGACGTAGGGCGGTTTGATTGAATCCATCTCCGTTCACTAACATGTAAGTAAAAATGTCGCCCTCTTTGTGTATTTTACCAACAATTTTTAAAAATAGGAAAAATAGAGCAGGATTATATAAATTCGTCGAATGTTCGTGAAGACCGCAAGTTCGTTTCTACATGAATTACCGAATGCGTTTTTTTATGCCCAGGGTGCAACCTACACGTATTATGCAATTTATAAACCACGAAATGAGCTGAGGTTATCCGCGATGTGGGAAGCTGTCCTTCGCTTTTACTTTATGTAGCACAACAGTTGAATGGTGCTGTTGTCATTAAATTTAACTTGCATCACCATTATAAAATGTAAAAATCCATGTCAGACCTATTTGTTATAAGCGAGTTCTTTGGATACCATTTGGGTGAAAACTGTTCCATGTAGTATATAATGGTTACGGCATAGAGGGGAAAATGAGTCGACACGGCGAGAAAAGAGAGGGAAAGAAAGAATGGAAAGGGGAAGAGAAGAACGAAAGGGGAAAGAGAAAGGGGAAAAGGTATAGAGAAAAAGAACAGAAGGAAGAGGGAGAAAGAAAAAACAAGAGGGAAAGAAGAGAAGGGTTTAAAAAAAGGAAAGGGAGAGGGTGATAGGTTAATTACAAAAAAATACAAAAATATATAACAAGAGAACAAATGAAACAACGAATAGTAAGATAATTCTGAGTTTCGAAAATGACTCAAAACTGATGAGTTTTCGAAGGGGTTACCCCCATAGCCCGTGCACGTTGCAAAGGCGATTCGGAACGACTGTTGGCACGCACTTTAGTTGGGTTATTTGGAGCAATTCCGTGACCGTGGAGAGCAGAGCACCATTTCTCAGTGGATTTGTCTTCTAAAAAGGTTAATGACCAAATTTAGCAGGGGTGCCCCTCGTGAAAGTGTGGGCGGAATCCAGGAGGGGGAAAATTCATAATACAGGGGTCTTTAAAGGGACAGCTTTAACCCACTATGTAACAAAATTGTTACAAAGTGCGTTAAGCTGCTGCTGTGCTATATGGCAGTAAGGGATAACTTGAACACGCTAACAAAATAGAAAAGTATTTAAAAAAGTCTTGCCATTTCATATTTCTTTTTTGGGTTACTTGTTCGGTAACATGTAATTTACCATAGGTTTTTCATTGTGAACTGCGACATGATGAATAATTATAAAATATTATGCTATATTTTGCAAGAATTTTTCTATTGCTCATTACTTGTTTATGTGACTAGGTGTATGCATTATAAAAATCAGAATCACAATAACTTAATTACTTTTTTTTTGTTTCATTTTTGTCAATGGCACTTTCGGATGGCTTCTAGGGACCCATACTTATTAACACCAAAACGACGCTATGGATTTGATTATTTTTGCGGCAAGCAAAGCAATCAAAAGATAGACAAATACAAAAAAGTAAAACTAAATATATTGCAGCGTTAAAATACGCGAACCGAAAAGCCATAAAAAATGGGCCCCTATCAGGTCCCTGTACTAGGTTAAGGGTTAACTCAAAAATATGGACACTTTAAAATCTTTTATATCTTCCATGACGATATACTCAGCAACCCACTTTGTAACAAATTTGTTTCAAGTGCCGTTATTTTTTTTTAGGGAACTTCAACACACCTTTGTAACAAAATCGTTAACAAGTGCGTTAAATTTGTTAGTGTGTGAAGTTATCAATTACAGCCCATATCCCTTAAAAACCCTAAAGGCCATTTTGCCACTTCAAAAATAACGGAGCGGATCCCTGCCTGGTGTTTAAAGGGAAAGATGAGTACTCCTAATCTAACACCACAAATACCGCTAACGTCCCTTTTTTGGGGTGATTCGTCGGTTGCTAGTCATTTTCCTTAGGTATGTAAGGGACATTACTTCTCCATAATGTTACTTACTGTAGGAAAGTTATATTTACTGCCATATAGAGCAGCAGAAACTGAACGACCATTTTAAAATGTGTTACAAGTGGGTTGTTGAAAATGTCCCTAAAAAGTGGGATAACGCACTTTGTAACAATTTTAAAGTAAAATAATAGTCTTTTGTTTTTTTTCATAATATTTTATATTAGAAGTATTTTAAAGTTGTAAAGTGGACTGGAGTTAACACTTATAACTCCTGAGGGCGGGGGGTATCTGCTAGGGGCCATTTTTCCTTCTTTTGGAGTCCGCGTATTTTTACCCTGCAATATTTTGGACTATATTGTTTTGTATTTGTCTTACTTTAGTTTGAATTGAGGCCAAAATACAAATCCATCATTGTCGTTTTGCTTTAGTAAACACGGGTCCCTTGGAGCCCCCATATGCATTAACAGAATCGTCATGACCAAACGAAACAAACAAACAAACAGGACAAAATAGCAACAACAGCACATTTTTAAAAAAAAAAAATTAATAATTATGTATCTGATTTCATAATGCGACCTAAAACCAAAGTAAATGGTAATAAACATTCAAAAATTTTTGGAAATTAGAAGGCGATTGGTGCCTAATATTTTTATATAATTCATCATACGCGGACTCACTGTAGAAAGTATTGTTAAAAATCAGTTAAAACAAATATCCTTAAAAATATTAAAGGTGTTTTCCGATTTATGTGGTTGTGTTCTCTACTTGATATGAGAGCCTGGGCACTTGCACATCCAACCCTCAAAGACTACCGTGGGAAACAAATTGCGGTTTTGATGGTAGTGCCCAAAATGCATGTGCAAAGCCATATTCAATTACTGTGCTAATAAAGTGGTTAACCACTAAAACGGCGGGTTGTTTAGGGGTCAGTCGGGTAAGCCGAGAAACCAATTCGATTGAAGCCAATAAGTCCATCCTAAAACAATGTTTGGTTAAAGATAACCTTTCGATCAAAGGTTGGTTGTAAGCAAAAACTCTCAACATACACGGGTTTTTCTGTACTCAAACATGTTAGAAAAGAAGGTTATGATCAAACAAAAAAATGGCCGGTCCGTCGGGATTACCGGCACCTCACGGGTAATGCCGAACGTGTTTTTCAATGGCAGCCACCTTTGGGGATAAAAATAGCATTGGTTTCTCGAACATAAGTTTCTGATAATAATATATATTGAAAAGCTCGATGAGAGTATCCAAATTATGTAGATGAGATGGAACCCACACCTATATGGTTGCCATGGAAACGGGTTCGTTGGGGATTACCCCCAACAAGGTGATGTTTGTATCGCGTACTTTCAAATAAACCATCATGGACGTTGCCCCATGTTGTACGTGTTTTTAATTGTAAAGGATCCCTAGTCCTATTAAACTATTAAACACCTTTCTTCTCTCTACTTGTGCAGAGGTGATATACCATCCAGAAATATATGTTCGAATATTCATTTTCACTCAAAAGTGTTTTGTATTCACGCGGAGAAGTGCGAGATTTCCATATTGGTCGTTTTTACATGAATTAAGTCCAAGGCAGCTTAACACAATAGGGGGTAACACGGTCTCCCTCCTTCACATATAGCCGAAATCGCTGCGTTCGGGATTACCCCGCGGTCGGTATTACCCGACTCTCCCTATATCTTGGAATGAAATGGATTGAGGGCTTCACATTTCAGGACGACAATGAGAAAAATCGGATTTCATCTGATATCAATATTCGATATACTTCCGGGTAAATCGGGGGGTCCCAAAGACGATCGGAACACGCCTTTAACATTGCACGAGATGGTTATATTTCCTTAATAATGGTTAAATATAGTTAATTCTTTTACCAATTAAAAACAATGAACCAAGTCTAGGTGAATCAAAGCCGTAGAATAGGCAGAAGAAAATAATCCAAGTCTTTCGCTGATTTCGAGCATATTGAAAATTAAATAATTGACCTAGCTTTTTACTGACCCAATTTTTTCAACTTGTTATTTCTTATCGTTGATGTCTTTGAAGCCCTTTCTACTGTGCGGTGGATTTCATCTAAAATTCCTCTGGGTTTTATAATGCATGGACATCTAGGACCATATTATGCACAAACGGAAGTAAGTAAAAAACCCCTTATGCAGTTAAGTGTTCAAAGTGGACGAGTGGTATGGTTTATGTATTAAATGCAAGTCTGACGTAATTTCCTATTAAAATCGCAAGACTTCAAGTTTCAAGAATTTTAAAAAAAAAAAAAACACTTTTCTATTGTGTTAGTTGGGTTGAATATTATCTCTTACTGCCAAAATAAAGAAGCGGCCAGCACGTAAACGCCCACTTTGTAACAATCTTGTTACAAAGTGGTGTTGAAGTTGTCCCTTTTACAAATTCTGAACGCACTTTGTAACATTGTTGGTTACAAGGGGCCCATGTTGTTTTTATAATAATAATAATAATAGAGATTTTCGTAAGCAGATAATAGTGACTAAGTAAATAAACAAGCGAAACAATTCTGGAAAGTATAGTAAACCATTTGCGGGGCAATAATAGTTTATATTCATCATATCGGCAGAGTTCAGTGTAGAAACATTTGTTAAATTAACATGTTACAAATAATCCTTATTCTGAGGCTTATTCTAACCAAATCAACGCCCGCCTAAGGAGTGTTTGAATTTCTCATATAGATTCAGACAAACAAATAAGACCTTCAGGAAAGTCGTACGTAATCGGCACAATTTTCATGGGGTGGTAACTTCTAACGTGACTTAACTTACTTACTTCAATAATGCTTTTTGTAAGGAACATTAGTATATATATATATATTACATATACTTATTTTAAGTGATTACAGAAAAATCGAAATCTTGAGAAAACAAAAGCCATGGTGTTCCGTAATGGTGGTATAGTTAAAGACATGAGAAGTGGACATACAAGAATAAAGTTGTTGAGATTGTCCCTATTACAACTATTAGGACGCTTCTTAAATAGTTCAGAGGTAACCTGGTCCGTGGCAATTAAGGACACTTGCAAATCAATCCTTAAAGGTATTTTCAAAATAAAATTTTCAATGCAGAAAATTGATGACATGATGCTTGATGTTAGAGGTAACTTATTTGACCATTGGTGATGCCATATTCTTATATGGTTCAGAAGTTTGGGGCATTGATGCTTGTCAAAATTATGAAGTGTAACACTAAATATTGCCCCCAAAAATGTCCTTGGCATCCCATTTCAACTAAAACGATCGTTCAAGGGTGACTGAATTGGGTCGGATTATCCATTATGATATCAGGTTTACAAGAAATGCTTTCATTCTGGTTAAAAATTTGAGAATGTTCCTGAGCGTTACCCCTTAAATGCTAAACTTTTTGAAAGCTTGGACCGAAACGGAAAGTAAAACCAAAATTGGGTGTCCAAGTGAGACGAGATTTTAAATATTTATGGTTTTGGCTTCGTTTGGATAAATCAAGGTGTTGAAATGAAAATTGTCACAAATTTCTTGAATGTGTTTTTTGAAGAAAGAGAAAGGTGGGTAAGATGTTATCTTCAAGATTGGAGAGCTCGGACAGAATCAAATGCTCGTCAATTTTATATGAATATTAAGTCCATGTTTATCAAATTGAGGGGTAAATATAAAATGTTGACACTTTTAAAACACAGACGATGTATTACATAATAGACTACTTCTAACAATTTCTGAATGCAAATACAAGGTATGATAATTAGGGTGCCTTTGCAAATGGTTGGTGACCTCATTGGGTGGAGGACGAAATACCATTTTTTTGTCCTTGTCTGCCCCAAGTCAAATCATGGTTGCGAAGTAAATCCTATTGCCCTATTCACTACGGCAGAGCCCCTCCATCTGAAACTGCATTCCCGTTTGTAACGAGTCAATATGTTTGTTAAAATCTCGCCAAATTTCGTATGCTTAATTCTCCCTAAGAAGTCCCCTCCATGGACAAATCCTATGAATTAGTCATTTTTTTCCTCAATGGCACGGTGGCCCTACAGAGAGTAATAATAATCATACTAGGGGAAAAATAATTGCCCCCGGAACACATCATCTTTAATTTTAAGTGATTACAGAAAATCGATAGACTTTCAACTTTTCCCATTATCCAACCAGTAAACTTGTGGTCCATTCCTTCGGTCACCTAAAGGGTCAATTTTAATTTTTTTTTTTTTTTTCAACCAATGCTGTTTTGTCAACGTAAACCAATCTGTGTGTAAATTTGGGTTATTTTAGCCTCCATTTTGTGAATTAAAATATATTTTTATGTTTATTTCTTTTTTCTTCTCACGGGAAAAGTACTTGTTT
This sequence comes from Ophioderma brevispina, assembly GCA_023653785.1. Classification (NCBI taxonomy): domain Eukaryota; kingdom Metazoa; phylum Echinodermata; class Ophiuroidea; order Amphilepidida; family Ophiodermatidae; genus Ophioderma; species Ophioderma brevispina. The sequence continues at coordinate 36,744 of JAMKCH010022037.1, forward strand.
ATTATGGAATTTTCCTAGTGCTTTTATATTGAGATCATGCATGTGTTATTTACTACAACAAAGATTGTCAAGAGATGAAACGGAATCAACAGAGGCTAAATTTTGACATGGTCAACGTGTTTATGCATTTTGAGAATCAAAACCGATTGCAATTAGGTGTTTTCCCCCGTGATGTCACTTTATGGTGATGGAGCAATTCAGGTGATGTAAACCATATAAAAGTAGAACCCCCATTGGTCAGCTAGTGTTGGGCTATGTTTATGCATAAAGAAATGTTATGTATATCTATTTTAAGATTTTGGAAATAGAAAATTTGTGAAATACTGTGTGTGTTAATATAAAAAATAACAGCAGTAAACTTGCCGTCACCAACATCCCCCGGCAAGATGGCGTCCTTGGAAATGACCTCAGATGACCTTTGAGACTTGGTCCTGACCTTTGACATCATCCACGCCATGAAGGCACCCCATTGCACCTTACCCCAATCTTGGGTTTAAATCGGACTACACTTTTTCGAAGTAGACTCGAAAAACGAAACCTAACCAAAACCTAACACACTGGAACACAACACCATACATACACATACATCCACATACGGACATTCCAAACCCTCCAATTTCCCCCTGCTTTGCTAGCCAGGGTATAAAAATACTTGACCCCAGGGGTTAACATTTTGCCAGTTGTTAGTTGTGGATCTCTAGTTGAATGGTATATAGTACGAGTGCATTACATAGTATCAGGATTACTAGAATTATATACCACCGGAGCTGCATGTTGGCAGCCTATGTCTCCACTTGTCCATCTTGAGGCCAAAAGAGCTTGTTGCCCTAAGCGTGGACTTTAGAACAGACGGACATTAGGCGGTTTGTTAAGTTGAAATGGTACGCAGATTTTAAAACCCCGCCGTTCTTTGACTGGGGGAACCATTTATAATTCTGAACTGAGAAGATTCCCATGGAATATATGCCGTGTATTTTGGAGTCTTCGCTGTGAGGACAAATAATCATCAAACTGCAACGCTTCCCCTTTACCCCCTCGTCTTACCAAAGCCTTTTTTTTGTACACGTTTTTTAACCACGGGGTGTGGGTTACCACCCCCCTCGAGAATTTGTTTATAAAGCACCCGATTTTATTAGTTTTGATACCAATGGATTAGCTATGGTCCTCCTCCTTTCCATTGATACCAAATAAGTACCAACATACCCTAGTATGGCTTCACCATACGTCATCAGTCCGCGAAGTTCGCAAAATTTGGCATTTTTCGACCCGAAAATAGCGAAAAATTCCAATTTTGGCGCTAAAAAACGCGGAATAATTCCGGATTTTTCAACGCGTTTTTCAGATCTAAATGATGGCAATTGGCCAGTTTTTTACATAACCTAGAGTTTTTAAACCATACTGTCATCATATTATTCAAAAAGTCCCATAGAAAATATCCTTGGGTGTCAACCACCCCCCTACCCTTCCGGCTTTGACGCAAAATACCCTAACCCGTGATGGTGCTTCCCTCACATTTTTTTTTCCGCTAAATGACCGGAAGGATGAAAAACGATTACCTAAAGCTTTTTATTAAAGTTTTTTTAGCATTTTAGAGCACCGGAGCGAAGTTCACTGGGGGTGGGGGGGGGGGTGGTGGTAACCCCCCCCCCTTGTAAGTCCATTCAAGAGGTGCAAGATTTCAACCTATTGTGCCATTTTGGGTGAAAAGGACCAAATTTGGCACATATGTAGCTCCGTGAATAGCTGAATAAATCTGGTCTATGGGTCCCAAAATTAATTTTTCCTTCCAATATGTGCCGCCAAATTTCAAAATGGTTTCGCTACTGTTAAAACTGTCCAATGTTTTTTTTTTACATGCTTTTTTCTATATGTTTTTTTTTTTTTTTTTTATATGATCCAATTACTCATTTGATTTGTTGTTTTTCGTGCCATTCTTAGAACAGAAAGTAACCCTGATTGACACTCCACTGTACTTAATTGTTTTTACCTTAGCAAAATTTGTCCAAAAATGGCAGAAATTCCAAAATGGCGACCAATTTGATCATAATCAATTTGATTATCCAGAAATGAATGTTTTTCTTGGATTTGTATGAGGCCCTAAGGTTGTTATTGACACATGTGCATTAAAAGATAGAATTCACAATCCACCTTAAGAATACAACCAAATCAGAATTTGAATAAAAAAATGGCGCGAAAATGGCTAATTTGTCCCTTAAGCTTATCCTTTGATCATCAAGAAATAAATGGTTTCTTATCTTGATAAATCCCTCAAGGAAGGAATTCCAACGCTCACTTAAGATGAAACCAATTTAAGTCTGTTGTTTTAAATTGTTTCTTTTCCATTATAATTGGCCAAGATGGCTGCCCAAAAACCTCGATGCCACTACGTTTAGAGGTTTCCAACGTACTGCCTGTATGATTCCTCCGTGCTTACTCGAATTTTTTTTTTTTTCATTAAAATAACATACCCTATTTGATTTGAAAATTGGTTTGGCTTCTGTTGGTTATACACAGCCTATAAAATGTACATCCAGTGGTGGGGAAGACTTTTTTCCAAAAAATCCCACAGGGCACAGGACACATGTTTACACAATGAAAAAAGCTTGATTTTTCCCCCGTGCTGTACGCCCCCTAGTGAATTTGTGTTTTTACATGATTGCAGGGGCAACGAATCCTATTACGGTAACATTTCCCCTTGCCATCGGGCAGACCACACGACAAGTTTGGAAGTGCTTTCTATGTGTGAAAACAGACCCCGTGTTAAAGAAGCAACCTCAATAGATGCTGAACAACATCGAGTCCCTCACAATTTGAGCTCCGGCCTGTCATAGTTTACAAACCTCCCTCATTAGATTTCAAGGCCCCTCAATTCCAATTCAGAAAATTCCACGAACCTCATTTCCTAATTTGGGCGATTTTCAACCGCCATGGTAAACCCATGGGGCTACAATGAAGCCAATAAAGACGGGACAAGCTGTCGAAGAATGGTTAACACATCCAACACCACCTCACCTTCACGCCCCTAAACTGCCGCTATCATTTTATAGCACCCATTGGAAGAGAGGTTACAATCCTGATCTATAGAGCTATTGTTGGCAAAAACATCTTAAACTGTGTAGCAAAATTGTTTCTGATTCCTGTTCCCACTACCTCCTAAGTCCAATGCTGCCCCCCCAAGTCAGTCAGACCAACAAATCGGCAACTTTAACTACAGAACGTGAGGAAGGTTGCTCCAAAAACTCCATAACTATGACAAAATTTTGTCCCAACTAGTGAATACAACCTGCCTGGGAATTCAGAACAAGAGGCTTAGATGGAATACATAACCAAGGCCTTTTCCAAGGAATGTTACTAAAGGATAATCAAGGGTTATTCCACCATGCTTGATCCGATCCTCTCCTCATAGTTTAAACAAACTGCAAAGTGAGGAAGTGTTCAGAGACAAGGAATCAAACCAAGCACCCCTTTTAATTTACTTCACCGATATGACCCATACAGCAAGAAAGAAAATGGTCTACCCATCCGAAAACTTCTCGTCGAAGGTTATCCAACAAAACCTCCACAGCAGCCAAAAATGTTACACCCAACCAAGTTGCAAATTTTAATATAAAAAAAAACCGGGAATTTAAAATAATATAAAAAAGAAAAAAATATATTTATTTAATCTTTCTCTGGAGATATCCTCGGCGCCAATTGTTTGAAACTAAAACCGTTAACGCCCGCCGGATTGAACTGGCCCACCTCCGTCTTATATCCCACGGCCGCTCTAAACCAAACTGGAGCTTCAGAACTGGGGTTGTTAGAGGAGCGATAGAATATCATCTATAGGTTTTAGGTCCCGAAAGTGTCCCCCATCTCTTTTCTAGCGGATAGCAACTCAAAACTGGTAATATTTACACATATAACAATTATATTTGGTTTTAAATTTTAACTACTATTTTCTCCAGGTAGACCAGGATGGATATTTTTAATCTTATTCCCGCACAACCAAGTGGTTGACAAAAGCAAGTGCCGCCTGGGCCCGGATTCGAACTGGCGGACCTCCCCGTATTCCTAAAGCACGCTAGGAAAAAAAATGGACGACCTTTCGAACCTAACACCTATAGATATAGCTCTTTGCTTCCTCTACCAACCCTTCCCTTGATAGCTCAGTTGGTAAGAGCGCCGTGTAACAAAAAATTCCATTCAGCACGATATCCTTTTCTATCTACGCAAACCCCGTGAAGCCAAATGTCCATCTTTCAATTAACCTGGTCTGGAAGACCCCCTGGAGCACTGGTGAATAATTCTGTCTACCTACAAGTTTTAATCCTGTTTTGGACCGCACTCTCTCCTTATAAGACCCACGTCCATGAACCAAGAAAAAGTAAAGTATGTTCCGTAAATACCTCTTTGAACAAACTCACTGGCACAAGATGGGGTGCTCGCCTATACCCTAAGATCGACGGCACTTGCTCTGTTCTACTTATGTGCAGAGTATTGCTAACCCTGTAAGGGAAAGGTCAACCCATGCCCACAAGAAGTTGATCCGCATTAAATGCCTCCTGTCAGCTTATCACAGAATGTTCCAATGGAAAATTTATACATCCTAGGCAGGAATTGCCACCAAAACGTTTTTTTTTATGCGAGTGAACATGCAGAAGCGGTAAGCTGCCAATCCTTAATGTGGAAACACCCTAGTCTGGACAGAGACCCATCTGTTTTAACCGCTTAAATCCCAGAGAGAGTTTTCGCGAGCAAAGTCCAACCCCATTGAAGCAGTCTCTAAAGGAGCTTAAGGGATTCGCCTTGTGGAAAGAAAGACTGTGCTAATCAACCAAGTAACATCTATATGTATTGAACCTGAATGACATTACCCACCTGGAGCGACCTCCTTTTTATCCCCCCCCCCATGCTGATGCGGGTCCTTCAACCGAATTCAAAACCCAAATCGGATAATCCCAGGTATTGCCCCCTTGCAGAAGTGGGGGCTACCTGGAAGCAGATCCAGGACACTACCTGTAATTGTTTAAAGAACAGCCCCACAGTCAATGGAACATCTCTTGGTCTTGCCCAATTTGCCGCAACAATGCACATACAAACCTTGGAAGAAATACAGTGTCTGCCCACTTGTTGGAGCGACCATGCAAGACAAGGACCTTTTGCAAAGAATTCCGTGGAAGCAGCCAATTGTACCCCAACCATCTTCTATTTAAACTTCAGCCCACACTTCGTCCAGTTTGTTTTTTTTGACCCTGGCTATGTAGGCTTTGATTGCCTCTGGCAAGGTTTTAGAATGTTTTTAAATCTTATCATTTACCATGACACTATAACATAATACTACTTTACACATATCACGGTACAGTAGCTGCCATTTTTTTTTTAAATTGGCATCCATTTATTTTGAAATAGGAACAGCCATTTTTTGAGATCCAGTTGTATGCATTGCATTTTCCGACCAATAAAAGTAGGTTTGGAGTATGTTTGAGGCCCCAAAGTTTTTAAAGAAATCAACGAAACCCATGGTTCACTGTAACAACAAATAATCAGCCTTTTTCCTGTGATCGCGTCAATCCTTTGATTAGGCCCCCCAATGTTTTGAACCGCCATTTTGGACATTAACTACGATTTTGGTGAAATAACACGAAACTATTGAATTTAACAAAGTTAACCAAGTCCTTAGCTGACCTTTCTAATGAAGTTTACAAACCACTATTTTTAATTAATGCCTTTTTTTAGGGTGGCGGCCATTTTTGAAAAAAATGGCGGGCCATATTGATGGAAATTAATTGGCCCTAGGCACAGAATTTTTGTTTAGCATATCGAATAAGCTAAACCCTCTGTGCCAAATTTGGTACTTTTCACCCAAAATTGCCACATCTTTCACCAATTCTGCCATGACTAATTGGTAAGACCGAGGGTTAAAGAACACTATCAGTGATTCACCGAAAGAGTCAAAATAGTTTGAAAATGTGTAGAAATAACTTTTTAAAGTAAGGATATGTTCAGTGGGACTTCTTCAGTTTGTTTCTTTTTTCCAACAGAAGAAAATTACAGAAAAGGAAGAAAACGGCAACGTGTTTTTCAAAAGATATGAACCTCCCCATATCATTACATGTTGTAGTAGATACTTGTCCGTACGAACAGTTTATAAAATATCCGATTTTGAATATACATTGGATCGATTCGCCCAACTTAAGTGGTCGAGCTAATGAGTTGCAAGAGTTGCGAGAACGCAAGTCGAGCCCAAGATTTAAAACTCATAGCGAGACCCACTAATATTTGGGCCCGTAAATCATCCAATTTTTTCAATTATCAATGTTTTTTGGTATCCGAAATATTTTTCACAACACTGACTCCCTCAAAACATATAATGTGCTTATTCGGTTGCGTCTTAGTCTTATCATTTGCAGTGTAAGTTAGGGACACCTGTAGTAAATTATGACAGGCAACATCTGATTTTTTTTTTTTATTACTGGTAAAAACCATCACTGATGTGCCCCCTTTAATTTTTCGACACAAGGTACTGTAAAACACTTAAAATTCTTGAACATCGAGTGTAATAATGTAGAATTTACATTGTGTTTTGGACCGTCTGTTTAAATCATTAAAACAGTGTTTTTGTTATAAATTCAGATCTTTTTTGTTCGTCGTAACAGTATACGCACCAAACCTTCATCCCCCCAAACCTACACCACAGATATGTTTTGCCACTTTTCTCTCGAATGGTATTTTGGCATGGGCAAATAGTGCGGTCACGTTTTGCGGTCCCACTTTTGTGACCCTCAGACAAAGGGGTTTTTTGAGAATTCCTGTAGTAAATTAATGACTTTAGCTATTTTAAAAAAAATGCTATTTAACCTTACAACAATGTTGTCGGTAAAATTGTAAAATTACCAATCCAAACTTTACTTGGTAATTAACAACTTTTTTTTTTTTAAATCTCAATTTTAATACTTGTTTAAAGGGTTTCCACTGAATGTACATGAACATAAATAACACAAAATGGGGTGACCAATGTTATGTATTCCCACATTCTCTCACTAATTCCAAAAACTTTCATTACCATGTCTTAATGATAACCTGCAAAGAGCAATGCCGCACCTAGTACGCAGATTTTCCTTGTTGAAATAGTTCAAGTCCCTGCCAAATTTGGTAACTTCACAACCAACTTTCAAACCACACATGAAAATCGTGTTTAAAACCGGTCCCCCTTTATTAAAATACTCTGTGTTTTTCTTGCTTAAACTGATCATATTCATATTTTAACTAATATTAAAGTTTTTTTAGAACCGCTACCTTTATTTTATATGATCAGAAAATGTATGTTCTTAAATAAACGAAATGCTGAGTGGTCCGTTACGTGTGTGACTTACTTAAAGCACAATCATAACTTCTGAAAGAAAAAAAAAACTAAACCATTTTAATTTTTGTATCGGGAAGGAACCACAAACTGGGGCTTTTGAGGCGAAATATGAACATTAATTGAGATAGTGGTTTTTTCTAGTATAAACTTCTTTACTTTTGATCACGTGTGTGACATCCAAAGCAATTCTTGATAATTACTTGCCTATTTCCTATCAATTTGTAAAATTTTCAACGAATTTTTGACAAAATTGAAATCCACGCAATACTTTTAAGGCTTAATTTTCACACTAAAATAGCTATTCAAAATGAAAATTAAAGGGGAAAATAGTGTAATAATCTCACTTAATCTCACTTAAGGATGGTGTTAAACACTATTTCATTTTATGCAAAGAGGGGGTTGAGTTGTACTATTGTTTAAAATATCACGCACGAAACTTGGAGGTATTTTTATCGTGATCATGAAAAAGAAATTTGCAATACCATTTAATGCCAAAAAGTTTTTTTTTACTTTAGAAGAATGGCCCATCGTAATGATGCAGTCGCCATGGTTACTAGTATTAGTAGTTTCAAAATATGTGTCGGTTCGTCTCCGCGTGAGCGATGGTTATGCCAGCAACAGAAAAAAAAAAGCCAAGTTCTTCGGCATCAGAGTTAGTCCGTTTTGATGCGATGCGAAGGAAGCTAAAGTTTTATTTTGTACCACCTCGCTTTAAGGACCTAGATTTTTTTAAATTTACAGTAATCCTGCAACTGATCCTCTTACTCAGGTGCCCACGACCCACTTGGGGGAAATATACCGGTCTTGCCTGAGTATCTTAGAAGTCCAGTGGTTGTATGAAAATGAAAAATAATGGTTCAAGGTAAATCAGTACGTCCGATTGTAGAAGAAATCAGCAACTAAGCGTATTAAGGATTTTCTGTGTTTTAGATGTTTTATTCTCTTCTCTTTTGCTCACTAAAAAATTAACTTTAAAAAAATCATTTGTAAGACCTCCTGGGAATTTCAAACAAATTCATACTCCATCAACTATGTGGGAAACAAGGACGTATGATTTGTTTTTAATCTAAAACAATTTGAAGACATAATAGACTTAACCAAATTTTCAGCCCATTAATGAAGAGATGATTTCCAAAAGGCCCCTAAATCCACTTCCCCCCCCCCCCCCTTAATTTTTTTATTTTTTTTGGAAAAAAAATTGAAAAATCATGCTAAATCAGCCCGTTTTTTACCTCTTGAACCGGGAAAATTGCCTTTGTTGACCCCCTTTCAGAGGTAAAATTTTCCCAAGACTAAGAAAATTTTGCCCCCTCAGAGCAGGTAAGGCCCGATAAAACGCCACTGCCCACTGAGCCTAATCACAATTGCAACTTGAATCACTTCCTATAATTCCCATTGTCAATGAAACATCCCCACTGTAGAAGTCCGAAAAACCCACATTAGTTTTTTTTAAACTCCTTCTGATTTTACAGGGTTTCTATGTAATTTCTTTTCTATTCTTTTGAATGGAATTTACGCCCTTTTGGAAACGCCTCTTCATAACAAAGTTTGTCAAAGGTACTTTCCCATAAACCACGATTCTTTAAACCAGATTCACTGCAAAGGGAACGAAAATCGAACCACCGCACACGATTGCTTAGAAAACCTTTCCGAGTTTTGGCACTACAAAAGTTTTCCAAGATGCCCGCCAATTTTTGCGTATTTTTTAGCAAAAAAATATTATTTTATGTTTTTGAAGTAATATAATATTAATAAATCATATAATACACGGCTTTTTAAAGCGCCAATTTCAACGAAGAATCTCAGCCCGCGTTTGCCCCTAATTATTATTACGCGCCCATCGGAATCGTTCACACTCAGTTTCGCTTCACCTATATATGTCGGCAGCAGGACAAGCACACAATCCTAACAGCACTTAAATTTAAATTCCCCTAATATCGCCTGGGTCGACGAGACAAGCGAGATAAAGTTCCTTGCCCCAGTTGCAGTAACACCATTGTCCCCATAGTTGAGGCTCGAACCCGCAATCTTCAGATCATGAGTCACCCGCTGATCCACTGGTACCACATGTGCCCTCCAACACCGTATCGCTTTAAACATGTCTTTTGGGGGGTTAATTTTTGCAACATGAATGCTAACAACATTTTCATGTGAAAAGCTAAATGTTTCTATCATTTTCTGTAAAAAATTACCAGAACTTTACAAAAGTCCCGATATTAGTGTCAATTGTGATTTTAACACTCGAATTAGTTTCTTCATTTGTCTCGAGTACTGGCATATATGTTTCCATTTTTTCTTAGCCTCTATGTTGTGCCAATCTGTCATTCTATTGACGCCTATTGCATCTAAGGTAGAGTTTACTAGGATAACAAAATTCATGACCCATAGTTGCAAGTGCTAGACTTTCCTCCCCCTGAAAACAAGGCAAGGGTCCGTTTCACCGTGATTTGTTTCAACAGTGTTATTTAGAGAGAATTGGAATTGTTATTTTTTGAAATATTTCAATTCTATTTTTAGGCTTTAATGGCAATGAACTCCATGGTGCAGTGGGATTGTAACTTGGCAGGCTAAGTAGAAAAAATAATATTGTTAGTACATGTAAGAAACCCTACAGACCATTTTAAGTCTGTAGCCATGTCCAGATGCAAATGCTTTGTGAAACCTGCTCCATCTTCAATTCATTGCGAATTCAGATAAAGTACACACAACACTTTTTTTTGGTTTTTAAGATCAAAGGATCTTGAAATGCGCCGTATATTTTTTCCAGATTAGTTTAATGCCGCCACAGTTTTTTTCGCACAGCGATTTTAGTTATATTGCTAAAGTGAATGTGTACGACGTCTCGGCGTAACGAATCTGAGCGTCTCCCATGAAACGGTGTCCTATTGTCTGTTCATTAACTTGATGTTCCGGTTTTTATTAATATTTTCCAAAAATATAACGGTTTGGTAAAATCACGAAAGAAAAAGTTGTTATTCATCTTGGACCCAACAAGATCATTGGGGTCCAACTTGAAAACATTTTCTCTTTGGAATTTTATTCAAGTTTAGAAAAAAAAAAAAAACAACAAAAAAACAACAACACTGATTTTTATTTACAACGACAACAAACTGGGGGTCCAGTGACTATTGACTTTAACCCTGAAACTTTTATAGCAGACCCATTCACGAACTAGGGGCGCTTCAAAGCTGTTAACGGACAATTATTGATTCGTGGACCTTGCTTTGATTTTCATGTGTTTGCGCTTGCATTAATGCATGGGCTTATAAATGAAGCGTTGAAATACTTATACTTTTAATAGGTCCTCCCTGTTTGTATTCCAATTTTGGCATTCCCTTGCAAGACCGAATTTATTGAAGACCGAACCATTACCAATCGTAAATCCCATAAAATAAGGATTTAGATTAAGTCGCAATTACCTATTGATAGTTCCAGATAAGAGGAGACCGCGACCCAATCCGATGTTCCGCATCTCATCACGCATTTGTGTCATCAATATGGTGTCATTCATTCATGATTTAAAGCCTTTTTATTTGCTTTTTGATGTATTGAGATTGAATTTCCTCGCCAATATTTTTTCTTTCTTTTCGGTAATGGGAAATGTATGCCTATTCCTTTCCTTTTTTGGAATTGGGGTAGGGGAGGGTTTATTTCTTTTTTGGGAGAATAGGAGTTTTCTTTGGGGGGGAGGGGTGTTGTTTTTTTCTTTTTTTTTTTTTTTTTTTTTTTTTTTTTTTTTTTTTTTTTTTTTTTTTTTTTTCCTTTTTGGGAGGGGGAGGACTATTCCTTATTTTCGGAAATGGGAATGTATTATTTCTTCTTTTTTGGAGTTTGGAGGGGTGTTAACTGGTCTTTATTTGGAGGATATATTTTTTTCTTTTTTGGGGGAAGGGGAATTGTTTTGTTTTCTTTCTTTTTTTGGAGTATCGGGAGAGTTTCCCGGTAGTCGGAACATTATTTCCAATCGTTCAGCTTCTCCATCAGCGCCTTCTACGTATTTATTCCGTACATTTTCATACACTTTTCGGGAACAGAAAAGCCGGTGATTTTTCCTGCTGTTTAGACACCTCCTTTAACTCTTTCTTGAACATGCGGAACTGTCACATCAGGTGGCGCGTGGTTTTGCGCTATCCGTGAGCTCACTTCCCCGCCACGGACATTTCTGCACCCCCGTATCTGATGCCGACATCTCAGGGTAAGAGTCTGCCCTTCACTCTTATCTTCTGTAAACATGCTCGTCGTCGAAAACAATGAACCGAAGCCAATCAGCGAGTCGCCTCTACCTGCGCAATTACGAACAGTTGCCAATCACAATTAAGAACCCTGGACCGTAACACTCACACGGCGGCCAACGTCAGTGCTAATAAGCGGCAAACCGTCAGATGTATTCACCCCGCCGCAATTCAATAGGCAATTAGCATGTCTCTAAAATCCACTTAAAAGGATAATCTCTGGGGATTATACTTCAGTCTTCTTACATTCGGTCTTGCAGAGGGTCACCTTCAAATTATGTTACGAACACTAAGATCACATAGCTCTCCTGTAATGCCACCCATTCAAATTAATCCCGGTGTGGACCTTGGATATCCTTCGTTTGTTGGCAAAATTCGCTGCAAATAACAAGGGTTCGGATTTGTCTTTTGAACAACCAACGTTGGCTTTATTCATTTCACTAGCGGTTGCCCGGCGAAGGCGGGCAATCGCTAGCTGATTGATGGGGAGCGGTCACTAAACAACCGGTTGAATCATCTTCTATAATGGTAAATTAATCTTTTTCTCCAAGTTTCTCCATTTCTTCTCACCCAAAAATTTGGCAATCCCCCTTATTTATATGGGCCATCTGCTGCCTTTCACCCAATAACCTGTTTTTGGCACATTCTCTATCAGCGAAGGCCCATCGCCAAATTTTCACCCCAAGACAAACGCTTTTTAAGTTAGCACATTCCACAAAAAAATCACCCATATTTATGGGCATTTTGGCTGCCTTCACCCAAGAACCCTTTTTTTGGCCATTCCTCTATAACCTGAAATGCCCCAAGAGCCTTACACCCATATTTTCATACGGTTAAATTAATTTTTTAGTGCCTTCGCGCAAAATTCAAGCAATAGTCCATATGAAAAACTATTTTCAGACTGACATTAAACGTGATTATAACAAATTGGTGGTGTCAATTTGTTGTCCTGGGGGGGGGGGACCTCCCCTATGAATGATATGGGTGGTAAGGCGCGCGCTCCAACCCTGGGCCATTGGGGTGACAGAGGACGAAAAATAGTGGGTTTAACAGCCAAATTGCCCCAAAATAGGGCTTTCAGTGTGATAAATTGCCAACATTTTCGAAAAAATGGGTCTTTGGGTAAGATTTTTGCGTTTTTTTTTTTTAAAAAATGAATGTTTTTGGTGGAAAATTTTTCTCCGCAAAATAGGGGTCCTTTGGTGGAACAGTGGTAAAATTTCACAAAATATAGGGTCTTTGTTTTTTTTTTTTACATGGGGGGTCTTTGGTGACAACGATGGCTGAAAAGGGGACTATTATGAAAAATCCGCTGCAAATCCTCTGCAAAATCCTGTTGAGTATACCTTCACACACTATATACCACGCGTGGTGACATTGACACTGACATAAAATTGAAATGCATAAGCAAAACATCGTGGACTTATCGCCTAATACCAATAGATTAACAACCTTGATTTGGCATTAAGACCTACCTAAATTGAAGATATTGTAATGATGTCAAGTTTTGATGAAGTGCAAAGATTAAATTAAAAAAACTTCTCGTTCGCTTTGGTTTGTAATGATCCGGGTACTACATTCATGATTGCACCACTGACATGCCCAACCATCTCGGCGTACGATTCACGTTATTTGGCTTTTGCAATTGGATCTCCACGGCTACATATTGCACAATATTAGCTCTTGGTTCAGAGCCCACGCATCGTTTTTTTTTTTTTTTTTGTTTTTTTTTTTTATATTTTTTTTTTTTTTTTTTTTTTTGGTGAAAGTCGCGGTATTTGGGCCCACCTAAACCTACGGAAATGTTTCTGGCTCGTCACTACTCTCACCCATAAACGGATTGAAATATCGGCGGGAAATTTTACGGATTGGGTGGGGGGGGTTAAGGCAATGCCCCGGTGTTTGGGTTGGGGAGGGACGTGCCCCCGAGAGTCGGGAAGTAGGCCCCTAGCTATACATTTTTTTTTTTGCCAACAAAGGGACCCAAACCGATATCAGCGATGGAAATTTGGGCCAAATTTAACCAAATTTGCCATTTATTCCCAAAATATTGAGCATTTAAAGGCACTTTATTGCACCGGATTGAAGAAATTTGACAATTTTTCTTTTTTTTTTTTTTTTTTTTTTTTTTTTTTTTTTTTTAATTTTTCTATTTTTTTCCAACAAATTTTGGAGAACCTTTCAGTGAAAAGAACAACCCCCTTCTATACCAAAATTATTGAACATGAGAAAAATTGATATACCAGAGGCTGAAAATGGGAGACCGAATGGTCCTGTGTCACGACCCCAGCCCGTTGGTCCTTTGTGTTTTGAGAACCCCCGGAAGCCATTCTAAATCAAAATTAAATCTTATACTACTTAAATCGGGCCATGATAAATTTTGAAAAAAAACCCTACTATTTTGCTATACCAAAATTGGCATGACAAAAGGGATCATTGATATACCAGAAGGTTGAAAAATGTCACCGATGTTCGTGGCCAGCCCGTGGTCATTTTTGTTGTATTAAGACCCCCCCCGCCCCACGGGTTCATTCTAATCAAAATTAAATCGTTATAATACTATCGGGCCCATCCCCTTTTAATAATTGCATGCCACGTGCAGGTTTGTAAACCCAGACTGCTTTCCTCGAGCTAATAAGCTAATAGTATCGCTAATTATATTTACTTTAGCCTAAAATGTTTTATGTCATTGTCAAAGTGCATTCGACCCTCCACAGCCCATGCATTACAAACATTATACCAAGGACACGAGTGCATAGATCAGTGCGCGAGTGTCCTCAGGTTCTTGTATATTCTTGTAAATATCAAGGGCGGAAGGTCACCAATTATTTCTTTCAAAAATACGTTAATGGGATCATGATGCTAATTAATGAATACAAAAAATAGCTTGAACGTATTGTTCAACTGATATATGTGGTATCTTTATCCTCTTATTTTTTTTGTTGCAAAAATAAATGATTTCAAAATAAATACAAAGAGGTCAACTCGCCCACGCGATCACAATTTTAACGCGAGAACAAAAAAGGTCACGAAATTGCGTCAAAATAACAGTTGGCGACCATTAGAAAGGCTTTCAATGAATTAAAATACGTAGTATAATCAATCTTGAATGTTTTTACAAGTAAGCCCTCTTATTGTTCCCTTTTAATCACCAAGAAATTAAATATTTACATAGTAAATAGGCCACAGGGTCCAAAACGCGGAAGGGACCATGGTATTAAGCCAGAACATGAATGAGACCTCGTACCCTAGAGTAATGGTACCCCACACTTAACGTCCTTACTCTGTGTCAAACCACGGGAAAGTCAATACGATCTCTACTGTTTACAACATGTTTGGCTATGTTTACAACACGTTTTCTTTTGCAATTCTCAATTAATCTAAATCATTATCCAGTTTTCAATACAAAAACCCCGAGCAATCGCGAGATACAACGATGGGAAGGGTAAGTCCTGATTAGGTCACATTCAACATGGCGACCGCCTGGGTCAACATGGGCGCTCAGGGAAAACAAACATGGCGAATTCGATCTTTATAGTATAGATACCATTAAAGGTGGACGGACAATAGGCCATTTGATCGTGAACCATCTCCAATCCGACCGACGACAACTTTTATTACCTACTAAGTGGAGTCAACGGAAACCTTCCACAAAACGTAATTACTAATGGTACCAAACCTTTATTAGCTCATTTTCACAACGAGGGTGAAATACCCAAATTTCAATAGATTTGAAGGTTTAAAATGTCTCATTCCTTTTGTCATGTAAAAAACGTCTTAGGTCCAAAGATACCCAACAACTTTCTTTTCATGATTTATTTCGAAAACGTATATTTTTGGAAATAATTAATTAAAACCGGACATCTAAGTTAATTGAACAGACAGTAGCTTGCACGTTAACATATACGGAGTAAACCGTGACTCTGTAGACGAGGCTATCGGGTACAGTGTGGAAACAAACGATATGTAGAACACACAATGCAGAACCACTGACCTCTACACATGGATAGCGGGTCTGAGTCGCCGACTGAAACAACAGGAAATTGCTTTTTGCACTTCGCAATATGGCGAGAAATAATGCATACACCTGCTGGTGCACATATTCCACACAGATGTTCTATTGTTATACAAAATTCCTCTAAAGGGATAAGCAGCGATATTGCGAGAGGATGTAACAAATGTGAAAATGCATTTTTAACTTATAAATCAGGGATAAGTGTGTACAGCTCCGTATAACTACTTTAATGCAGGAAAAAACACCAAATAGTGAAAACATGTGCTATTTGAGGAAATTTGTCATACCGTCTCCCGCAAATAGACATATATGGCGTCTCAAAATCTATACTAAAGAATTCTTCTTCTTAGCGTATCCACAAATCATTGGTAATGGCTTGTGGTTGTATGCTGATCCGGGGCCGCGTGTATCTATGATACGGACGCTCCTAAAATGGCCCGCTTTGAGGCTGGGGCGGATTGGGAACAGTCAGGGGTTTTCACCCTACTCTTATTCGACACTGACTGTGATGTACATGTACAGTTATAACTCTCTGTACACGGGACCGACGGCTTAACTAAAGAGTTGATTGTTGTTTACACCAGTACAGAATAAACAAAGATCAATAATGTTTGGGTATGAGGTCAACTGTACGGGTCATGGTACACAATATCGCGCTTAAAAATCTGGGATATTCACAGGGAAAGCATTTTTTTATCTCAAGTTGGAATTTTATACGCACGTATAGAAATTACAGATTCAGACAAAAAGTGCTGCCTTATCTTTAATACACGGATTTCAAGCCAACCACTTGCAGGTTATATTAGCATATCCATGTCAGTAACAAAGATACCAAAATATGAATTTTTATGCTTTTTTCGATGTTTCGGATCAGCAAATCGCTGCGTATCCCTTTAACTTTAACAATAAAGTGAAGCATGCATATTGCGGAGGGAAAAATGCAACTTCCTGTGGTTTCAATCGGCGACTATTCAACAGTGCGCCAGCCCGCTATCCATGTGTAGAAGTCAGTGGTGGGACGCTCAGTCACATGGACACTGTATTTCATGATACTGGGACTATGTATGGCCTAGTATAATGACCATATACACCATTACACAAAACTGGTAGGCCTAGGTGTGGTTATGTGCTTAATAAACGTTAAAAACATAGCTATTGTTTTAATGGATTTTCTTCCTGAAGTTGTGTTTAAAAAATTACAAACTGAATTGCGCATTGTTTTTTTATGAATTGCAAATACAAAAATAAAAAACGCGTTCCACATTGCACTTTTCAGACCCACTACTGAACAGACTTTTTGCCTTAACTTACCAACACGGGTATGATGTTCATTATTCTCAGCAATATACATACATTTTCAAAACACAATACTATGTTATCTCGACATGTATAACATCTTATAGTAGGGTTATAAATCAGAATCCCATTCTAGAAGTTTGGGGAAGAAGGTCTGAAGATGGTTTTCTATAGTTTGAAGGGTGCTGAATCAGAATTTTTGGGTCCAACCTCTGGGAAATGTGGGGGACTTTGTAAAATAAGGGGTAAAATTAGTACAGTTGGAAATTTGAAATCAAGTAAAAAAAATCCCCAAAAGGCACACAGACAAAGCAAACGAAAGTGCAGAATTCAGAACCGTTGACCACCATTACTGTTAATTTGGGTAACGGTTTTTAACGCAAAACATGTAGCAAATGAAAACACTGCCGTCGACCAATCCTATGTAGAAATAAAGTAGACCATTGGATTTATATAGGAAACTAAAATAATACTATTAGTTTGTTTAATACGCTCATTCACAGGTACTTGAAAAATGTGAACATTTAGCTGCTGGAATTTGAAAGATTATGACTAAATTTGCCTTATATCAACGACGATATTTGATATTCATAAACAAAAGAGACACATTATTCTGCGCTTCATGGGAAAATTGGTCCTCTCTTGTACTGTATTAATAATTGATTAAACAAAATTGCTAATGAAAACCGCGCGAAAAAAAAAATTGTTCCTCGTACCCTCGAGTGCTCATGCCACTTCCCCTTAAAGCCACAATCAGTCATTCTTTTGCAATTCAAAATGCTCATTTTGTCTCTAAATTGACAGTGCTAGTTAATATCAACACCTTATATTACTGTTCTTTGTGAAAAACAGACACTTAAACAGTCTTGAAGATGACATTTTCGACTGTTACTAGACCTGAAAAAAGTCTGATCCCGACTTGTATTAGTAAACAAAACATAAAAATCATCATTGCTTGACAAATACAGCGTGCTTTTATTAGCCACTTACAGGGTCTTAACAATTTCCAATGCAAGAGTGCATATTTATTTAAAAAATGGAAAAGTAGGAGGCGCGATGTGTTTACATTTGGAAGAAATCGCTGATAGGGGCTTTAAAAAGGCGCAACGAGAGATTTCGAAGCATACATTTTTTATATCATATGTATTTTTATATCATATGTAGTGCTTTCATATAGAATAGGCACTGAGTATGTCTCTTACCGTTTATTTGGCTACATATATGTCCTTAAAGTGCACACAAAGGCGATTTTATATGCTTATATTTCAATACAAAACATAGGCTGAATTTCATATTTCCTCCTATAGGAAATTAGAAATTTCACAATTTTTATACCAAAGCAATAATTCTCAGCTTAATCCTTTAGGATGGGGATATTTTTGATAATAAAGATTTACATCAGTGCAAAAAGGGGGAGCTGATATTGACTCTACTATCTTCGCTAGGTTTATATAAAGGATTACTATCCATATAAAGGATGATGCTTCCTTTTATACTGGTACTAAAATTACCCGGATCTCCATCTGTTCCGCCATTATTAATTTATTCACCGTCCCTGGAGCTCGTCATAACTACAGTTGGTTAAAACAGGATGCTACAACCAAACTGTAATTCATATGAGTAATACAAATTTCTACTTTGATGCGCCAGGATATGTCTTATTAAAGTGTACAAGATTTTCTCTTTTATCAAAACCAAACTGATACACTAACCTTGACAGTTTCGTATGTCACGGTCGGTACATTTTCTCATAAAGATTAATGACACACGATTCCATTCACTCTTCCACTCATCTACACAAAATGAAATCGTTAAAGCGATAATGCCTTAAATTTGAAATTTCTTTTTAAAAAGAGTACGTGATGTTTTCTGTAATGCCGTATTTCACCCATTGAGCTCTATTTTTAGAGCGCCTGGGTTCTACCTTTCGGTATACACGTAGTAGCGAAATGTATATAGAAAACGTCTCAGATGAAATTGCTATTTTTGCAAAGATTTAACTAGCTTTTCTAACTACATCTACTTGAATAATGTAACTGAAATCATAGCAATGCCGTATATAAATTAAGGTCTGCAATAAAAGTGAAAGTTTCTATTACTTGACCTCTTCAGTTTATATTTGAACATGTTGACACTTTGAAGTTTTAACTACTTGGTTCTCCAGGCAGACAAGGATGAATATTTATTATTTTTCCTGGAGATGGCCAGCGCACACGAGTTTTGACCAAAAAACATGTGCGCTTGGCCGGACTCGAACCGGCGACCTCTGTATTTCTAGTGACGGTGCTCTTAAGCCAGGCTTGGCCGGCCAAGCGCACATGGGTTTTTTTAACACTTCTGTGCGCTGGCCATCTCCAAGAAAAGGTTAATAAATTTTCATCCTTGTCTGCCTGGAGAACTAAGTAGTTAAAATTTCAAAACAAAATATAAATCGTATATGTAAATATACCGTTCTGATGCTATCCGCTAGGAAAGCGATGGACACCTTTCGGACCTAACACCTACAGATAATATCTGTCGCTCCTCTGCCATGCTTGTTAGCTTAAAGTGACAGGAGGAGATTTTTTTAGGATACGAATTTCTCTCAAATTGCACAGGATCGTTTGTAGACCACCTACCAAGAACGTTCCAAAGGTTTATTGGACAAACAAGTACAAAAGAAAACAGCAAACCTTGTTTTGAACTTGCCTGACTATCGTAATTGTCCCCATAGAATACCGTGCTTTGACTTTCTGTCGTGCACGACAGAAAGTACTAAATCATATCATATTATTACATAAGAGGGCGTATTCGGCTTATTCACTTCAGGTGTGATCTAATACATTGGAAAGCATTTCAAATATGCAAAAAACACGGGTTCGAAAAAAATTGGGGGCGCTTCTTTCTGGAAATCTCCTCATGTCTCTTTAATTGGTAAGATCACCGTCACTAGTAATACGGAGGTTGCCGGTTTCGAGTCCGGACAAGCGCACATGGGGTTTTTCAACACTTGTGTGCGCTGGCCATCTCCAGGACACTTTACTTACCACAGGGAAAAAAACAAATATAATGTTATAACTCAAGAAAAGTATAGTTTGCACTTTCTACAATGTTTAGTTAGGTGGCATTCAGTGTAAATAAGATACCTATCAAATTGATATGGGATTTAGAGATTACTCTTTCCTAAACGATAAACCAAAACAGAATATCTTAAATTGTGAAAACTGTACATTTCTGACCAGATTGCTCGTGCCAACAATTTGACACCAATTTTGTGAAGATTGAAGCATTTTTAAAATGTGTTCCCTGCACAATGACCAATCAAAAGTTCAATTACCTTTATGACATTTTACCCATATCTCTGTAACTGATTGATGAACATCACAGATATGTCAAACTATATATTTTCTGATTCCTTGTAATGAGACAAATCATTTGAGATACCTTTCAACTAAATTGAACTACTTTCTACGATTAATCCCTCTTAATCCAAGATGGCCGCAAAACGGACCCCTTGGGACAATATTTGATTTTGGTAACATCAGAAATCTTGAAGAAGATGGCATAATTTTGCTAAAACCATGTTAGAATTTAGTTTTAAGGGAGTACATGGGAACCATAACCTGCTAGATTACCAGTGTAATTGGATACGGAATACAACACAAGCTCACGATGGTCAACAAAGAGTACCGTGACCCGAAATCAGGTAAGTACACATGTAAAAAAATGCCAAATAATGATAAATGCGGATCACCAATACAGTTATGTGTATGGAGATTGTAGTGATAAAAATCAACATGTTATGAAAACAGAATATAACAATATAAATGAAGAGAAGCAGATTGATGTTCAACTAAATGAAATCAAATGGAATGGCGCAGTTCAGTGACAGAACACAACCTAATAAAAAGGCTTACAAGTTGTCATTAGGGATTTTATGAATAGCTTTCTGTCCGTGGTAACTGGTAAGCACTATGATTCTCCCGTTCTGAGTCCAGGTACCGGAGTGAAAGTAATTTTTGTCAAGGTCATTCTGGGGAAACAATATCCAATGCTCTGATTTTGTTGAAACTGGTGCCAAATTATTGCCCTATCATACTGAAGCAGAAAATTAATTTGAGTGACAGCTCTTTGGGTGACAGCTCGGGAAATTCCATTGAGCCTCGCGCTTACATAAAACTTTTGAAACTTATTTTATAGTGATATCTACTCTAAAAGACACAAATTACATTATGTTTCAAACTTTTTGAAACTTATTTTATAGTGATATCTACTCTAAAAGACACAAATTACATTATGTTTAACACAAAACTTTGCAGTTTTAGGCAAATATGGGTGCTGCATATTTTTGCCATTTTTTTTTTTTTTTTTGCTGTTTGGCGTTTCATAACGTGCCCAAACTGGAACAAACAGATAATAACTGTCCGCAGCGGCATGCAACTCCACTTTAACACTTAAGTGACGGGGGGGTTCCTTTCGACCCTAATTTTTTTTTCGCGCTGGCCGCGGGTTTTTTTGTAATTGTCTGACTTTTAAATACGCTTCTTTTCATACCAAAACAATTTAAATGAGTTAATGAGTTAATTAGTGGGGTCCCATGGACCCCCCCCCCCCCCGGGCACTAACGGAAGTCATCTGAGAATATTTGTTTTTTAAATCGAAGAACCATAGCCATTTTTTGCTGATACATGTGCACATATACATATAAATAAACAATTATTACTAACAATAAAAATAATTAACCCTTTATGTGCTGAAAACAAATGATTTCATTCAGGACGTTGCTAAACCGTTACTGTTCAAACTTTATGGGAAAATGACGTGTATTTTGCAACACCCGTAAAAATACAATATTGTCTAAAACTGCAAGTTTTGTGTTAAATATATGTAAATTGGTTCTTCTAGAGTAGATATCAACATAAAATACGTTTTCAAAAGTTTGATGTAAGTGTGAGGCTTATTGGAATTTCCCGTCTTTTTGCCCAATTTTCGCGTGTTTTGAAAACAATGTTTTGCCCCAAATTTGCAGCCCAAATAATAAATTTCATTTTTGTTTAATGACCCTTTACACGTGGTATAAATTTCATGCAAAATTCTGTCGGGAAAGTGATTTCCTTAAAGTGGGGTCCCATGGACCCCACACCCTCCCCTTGGGCACAAACGGGAGTGAAAACCCCTTGGTCACTTAAGTATTAATAATTATTAATCTTGACGCGGGAGAGCGTGGCCTAGCGGTTAGGGTGCTTGCCTGCGGCGCACATTTACCGGCGGGGTCACTTGCTGGATTTATTCGGGTGCTCAGTTCTGGATTTAATCTGTATACGAGCTATTGATTAAATAGAAAATACCGCTCTCCTCCATGGTTCACTTAGAATTGGGCAAATGAATTATGAAAGCATCTCGTCCTTCGGAGGGGACGTTAAGCTGTCAATCCCGTGTACAGAGAGTCACAACTGTACGTGTACATCGCAATCAGTGTCGAATAAGAGTAGGGTGTAAACTCCTGACTGTTCCCAAAACGTCCCAAGTCTCAAAAGCGGGCCATGTCAGGAACGTCCGTATCATGGATACGCGCGGCCCCGGATCTGTTGAATCAATTACTCAGTTGAATATATCCTGACACCACCACAAGCCATCACCAATGACTTGTGGATACGCTAAGAAGAATAACCGCACCCAAACACAAAAAAACTCCAATGCACTGAGTGAGAAAAAGTCCCGGATGTAGCGATTGCGGATTCAAAGGAAAACTCATATGGGCACGAAATGGGTACCGTCATATGGGTACCGTCGCAGCGTGGTATCCCCGTTCACGGCGGCCCTGCGGGATTAGGCACCACTGGTTCGACACCAACCCGAATTTCCGACTTTTCCCCATATCTTCTTCCGCTGTTCCTTCACTGAGTTCACTCCCTCTTGCAGTGGCGGATTTAAGAGTCAGCAGTGTAAGCAGCAGCTGACAGGCCCCCCCCTAAAATATTGCTCTCAGGGCCCCCTCAGACACCCCTTTATTCGCACTAAAGTGCGACATTGCGTCGCTTCGCGATGCTAAAGGTGGCCCCCACCTTAAGCTGCTGACAGGGCCTTTTTCCTTAAATCCGCCACTGCCCTCTTGAGAGATGGAGCGTTAGGGTTAATATTAGTAATGCATACCTAATGCAATAACAGGGAGTCCTTTTATCAAGAGGTGATCTTTCGCGCACTACACGTAGTTGTTAATACCGGCTAAATGTGAGATTACTGGACCTTGGGATTTCTGTTGGCTATTACCATCGTGTGAGATATTGATCAATAGCTATATCAATGCTGTAGGCAACCTTGATCTTAACGTGGCCTATAAGAATACTTAGTTGCACAAAAATCCCTCTTTGCAGTAAACATACAGTGACGATTGAATCGTTTAATTTCAAGCAAATTGCGACGAAATCATGAATATTTATATTCCCAAGCTAATAGCGATAATCATTCATATTGATTTTATACTTGTGAACTCACTCTAGTTTACACGGATTGAAATGTAAAGTAGTAAAAAGGTTAGTTACTTTTGCATCCGCATATTTGTCCATTTATAGAGACTTCTGGAACCACCATGCACCGGGGGGGGCGCACTTGTATTCAAAAGTGGATATGATGCGTGAACAAGAAAATAAGTAAAAAGTGTCTCTTTTTTTCCAACAGGCGATGTTCGCGCGTACATTGATTAGGGTGTCAAAACATCAAAATGTGGGGAAAAGGGTATGCTTTTTCCTTAACCCTGAAATTGTGATATACGTGTTTAGGGTATGTAATACTCAAATTAAGCAGAGATCAAAAAGATCAAAAATATTGTAAAACAAAGCAAGGCAAGGGTATATTAACGACACACTTGTTTAAGATAGCAAAAAATGACAAAAATACTTCTTTAGTGTAGCAAAGGCAGACAGAAATACTTGTTTAGGGTATGTTTTTTTAGTCGGTGGTAATACTTGTTTAGGGTACACTTTGTAAGTCCATGTTCAGGCATCATATCCAACTTTGAATACAAGTGGCCCCCGGGGACCATGCACCAGCTCACATGAAACCTGTAAGTGTTTCAGCCAACTACTCAGATGTTTACCGTCGAGTCAGAGGAAAGGAAGGCAATCATCGCCCTTTGAAACATCGATATCTTCCCATATTGTTGGCTGAAAAGTGATTAGGCATTTTGATGTTGGCGTAATTGTTTTTAGTTTCGAAAGATATATTGAGTTGAAATCACCAACCCAAACGGTGCATGCGAGGCAATCATAGATCTTCGGTGTGCAGCGAACATATAGTTCTAGGCTAGTATTTCTCTTAATTATTTATAGTAGACTAAAGGTGTTTTAGCTTTTTTAAAATTCTTTATAGCATATGCCTTTATTAACAAAACAATAACACGATAATTAATTAATTAAACTAAAATATCACACATTGATTACGTAGGGTGGTCATGATGGACATGGTCAAGTGGTCACTTCAACATGGAGTTCTCCCGACCCAATATCAGACCTTACCACTTCAGGAAACATTGAACGCTATATAGGCCTACGGTATTCAAATAGGCTCTGCAACTGAAATGGTGAGAACTACCGCAAATCTCTCTAGATGAACTCGAGAAGAATGTATGTAGTGTCATGTCAACTTACTGACTGAGTATCGCCTGTCTCCTAAGACACAGAAAAGCCACAAATTAATAAGTCACTTTTCGAAGTCTAATTTCATAATATACAAATGACAATATTTGGCTGGGTACCATTTCTGAAAGATAGTTTGGCAATCGCAATATACATGGTTTGTTGACAAATTATCCCAATAATCAACACCAATTTTTACTCCAGTCTTGCATAAAAAAGATCCATTAGGGGCCTTCATTATTTACGAGGGAGGGCCTGTGTAATTTCTGATCTCACAAGTAGGGGGGGGGGGGGGGTTATGTAATATTTTGGGGGGAGAGCAGGGGGTTATAAAAATTGTTAATTCCAGTACTGACTGTATCGGTACATAAAACAATCTGTGGTTAAGCCCTTCCCAATTGATTCTTGGCTGTTGCTAGTTTGAAAAAAAAAGATGACGTAACTTTTAATTATTAATATTTGTTTTTGTTTGCTTTATTTTTCAAAGCAAGTGGTCGTAATCAAAATCAGCAGCATTTCTTGGCACCGTGGATTTTAATTATATTACAGCTACAGTGTTAATCAATAAAAACCCTTTATTCAGAATAAAAAAAAAGTTTTAAAATAGTTAAGGATTAGTCCTGCTCAAATATTTACTTTGGATATAAAGAGAGATAAACGGGCGCCACGTTTATGTGGTGTCATTTGGGCTTTGGAGGAAGAAATTATGCCTATTTTGCCGAGAGACTTTTAAGTAACCCTAATTGGCCATTTTGAGCCACACAAAGATGCATCGTGTACATAGAGCATGCACAGTCTTTAGCAGTGCTTTTGGTAAAAACATTTAACACCAAATTATTCTCAAACAATAGAAAGTGGGAGAATAATTGCAAGATTATAAAATTAATATCCCCGACATTACAAAAAAAAAAGAAAATGCTGAGTGAAAAAAATGTTAAATATCCCAGATAAGAAAGTCAAGATGGCTGGTGTAAGACCACAGTTTACTTTGGATCAACACAGTATTTTTTCATGGGTTTAACCTACAACGAAACTTGGGAATCAAAGTGAAACCATAGGAGGTTTTGTATTCAGCTTGAAAAACAAGTGCAATTTAAGTTTTAATTCAAATTTATTACAAAAAATCAGCTTTAGTTATCGCAATTCAAGGGCGCTGAGTATACTGTATACATTAAAACAAAAAAACTATGAGAAATGGTTTTCAATAACTGAATCTTTATGATTTTATTTGTTGAAGATATTTTACTTATAATTATGTTACACAATAGACCGTTTTATTCAAACTGATATGTTTTTGTCAAGAAGAAATCAATACCAACTGAAATTGAATGTATAAATTGTCTTTGCTATAATGAGTTATGGTATACGTCGGTATCAGTCGCTCTGCATTGTATGGCTAAAGAGGCCAAACATAATTTTTTGGTCTCTCCGCAAAATTGACATAGTTTCTGAACCCAAAGTCCGAAAGACACCAAATAAAAATAGCCTGTATATTCTTGTAAATACCAAAGTAAACATTTAAGCAAAAATAACGTTCAACTTTCAAAATAATCTTTTCTGAATGTAGGGCTTTTATTGACTCACAACGTATGTTTGATTTGAAAATTTTGTGCAATCATGTTCTTTGTTTATTCATCATCATGATAGTTAAAGTGATGTAGGTCAGAAAGTACCATGTGCATTAAATCAAACCGTTATTTACAGGACAAAGGGCCCAATAAAATATTTAAACAATGATAATATTGAATGGCTTTTCTCATATGGTACAAAAATATATTGCACTCGCAATAAAAAATTGTACTCGTCTTCGACTCGTACAATATTTTTCTAGCTCGTGCAATATATTCTTGTATCATACTCAAAGCCATTCAATATTATAATTATTGAATACGCAATAGAATTACATTGCATATGTGTAAGGCCAGGATTTTTACCCCTGAGTGTGTACGAGAGTTTATCGTCGTTTCTGATTGCCGGACTTCTATTACACTGTCACGTCACGTCCACGTTAGTTATACGTTCGTATTACTTGAGAAGCAATTTAACCATTTTGTAATAATATCACACACGTTAATTGCGTTATTTAGGTTCTGAAATTGCCGCTGCTAATACGAGGTTACAATGAGGTAGTGTTGTTACCTCTATCCACCACACACACATTATTCAATTAAGTGTATTTTAATTGTATGAGTGAAAACGTTCATGATTCGGGCTGTTAAAAATTAGAAAGACAAATGAATTGATTGTAAATTGGATATAGATCGCGTGATTCTGACAATTTCTCTGTTTTATTTAATTGAAATTCAGATTTAAATTAGATTTGTTGATATGTAAGCATGTTTTATATTGCACTTTTTAGTTGACAAACAAAATACATTCTTATTCAGTGGGAATAGTTTATCATGTTAACAATGTTAACAAGACATCTGATTGAATTGGTTTAGTTCAAAGCTCCGCCCATCCGTTACTAGCTGGGTAATAGATGGATAGTGCGTGCAGCAATTACGTGATGTAGTCGAATATATGACACGCGCAAACGGCGCGTCTATACTGCGTCGTGCATGTCGCAAAAAGATGATTTTTTGTTTTGGCCATCTTAGTGTGGTCCCTGGGGGTTTTGACCCGGAAAAAATTGTTATTGAGCTGATTTTTGCACCAGATAAGCAGAATGCATCATACAACAACATATCCAAAATCCCCATGAATTCCCCTTGGGGAAAAATTTTATCAAAGATGGCCGCCATATTAACTATATCTCATCTTTTAAAATAGATGTTGATGATTTTAGTATTTTTGAATATGTTTTGGGTGTCAAAGAATCCAATTATGTACAGATCTAAATCACTGAGGACTTCCTTCATGCCAAAATCCAAAATGGCCGCCATTTTATATAATTAGCTATATCTCATGTTTTTAATATGTTTTGAGGTTCAAAGAATTCAGTTTTTGTTTAAATCTAAATCATTGATGTTTTCCTTAACTCAAAAATCCAAAATGGCCACCAAAATGGCTGCCAATTTGCTGCCATTACATATAATTATCTTCTCACTGACATATACTTTCCTTTGCAGTCTCCTGCAAGGAAGCTCGGTCAAACCGTCGCATATATAGGAGGGTTGTTTAAAAGCAACTATCCCGAAAAGGGATTGTTCTAATTACCAAATAGTAGTATTTTAGTTCATCTTTAGTCTATTCGAAAGAATTACTTGGGAGTTATGTTATTTGAACTTAATCAGAATGCAATTTCCCAAACCTGCACAATGAGAACCAGTACGCCGCTCAATATAATACTCATTCGAAAGAATGGTTTTAAAAAGTTTAGTATAATGCAGTTTTCGTATACTGTTCACATAAACGCATGATTAATTATGGGCCTACACACGTACGTCTTGCCAGAAATGGTCAAAAACAATAGGCCATATATATTTCTATTTTTACAACCAAGTACCAGAAATGGAAACTGTCGTGTGAAAGAAATATATAAAAGATGAATCCCAGAAATTGGGAGAAATAATATTTGGGAGTGAAAACACCTCAAGAGGACTTCTTATTACATAATTCAGGTTCCGTCTTTTGTACCCGTCCCTTTTACAAAATTTTTATTTATTTATTTATATATATTTATTTATTCACTTATTTATATTTATTTATTTATAATTATTTAGTCATTTTTATTATTCGCTTATATATATATTTATTTAGATATAATTTATTTGTTTCTTTATCCCTCTTTTTCCTTGTTCTGAAGTTGAGATAAAGCAAATTATATGTAATGGCGGCCATTTTGAATTTCAACATAAGGAAAACATTGATAATTTAGATTTAGACTAAAGTCATCAACACATCTACTTAAAAAGCCAAGATATAGCTAATTATATGCAATCTTAGATAAAATTTTTCCCCAAAGGGGATTCATGGGGATTTTGGATATGGTGTTATATGATGTATTCTGCAAGTCTGGTGAAAAAATCAGCTCAATAACAATTTTTTTCCACGTAGTATGTACATTTCTTCTTCAGGGACTATACTATCTTAGATGGTATCATAATGGATGGGCATCCAATATTTTATCGTGGTGGATGCATCCACCACTCATCTAAAAATATCATATTTTATTCTCTAATTATACGGCTTCATTCAAATAATAATTAATTCAACAAAAACAATACACTTTACAGAACGAGTTATGAAATAATGAATTGTCTATTGTGTCCATTGTTATATACAAATTCTTGAACTACATTAGTTGAATGGTGCAGACCATGTTTAAGATTTTTATCTTCTATTTTTGCCCCAGGTGTATCGCTGCTACTATCATTACTGTTGCACATTTTGCTACCTAGTAGGAAATGGAATGGAATAATTAAGATTTTTTTTCTCTCGTCAACACGTGTAGGGATCCACATGTATACATCCTGTACATGCATTGTACAGACAACTATAAACGTTATGATGTTTCCGAGGTTCATAAGCACAATTGCAAATCATGGGAATGGCAAATTCTAATATTCAATTTGCCTAACTATTGCCAAGGGAAGTTGGAATTTGGTACCTCAATAAATGCCAGCTAAGGTTGCCCCATTGGGGTTTGTTTAACCTCTACACCATGATTTAATATCTTAAGGGTAGATTAGGAAATTATTTCCTCGCCCAAAATAGCAAGCGTACTATATTTCAGCGAAACAACATTATGTCTAAAAATAGATGACTTTCATGAATTACATGTCTCTTCCCAAGAGGTTTCAAGGACACGTGCACCCTTTTCTTGATTTTGCCAATGTATAAACATTTCAATAAAAAATAGGAAATCATGGAAGGTAATAAGTACTTTGTACATTAGTGCCAAGTCTTTTGAATTTTGAGAAGTGGTTCAAACATTTAGTATAGTCCCTGAAGAAAAAATGTACATACTACGTGGAAAAAATTGTTATTGAGCTGATTTTTTCACCAGACTTGCAGAATACATCATATAACACCATATCCAAAATCCCCATGAATCCCCTTTGGGGAAAACAATTTATCCAAGATGGCTGCCAAAATAGCTGAAATTGCACATAATTAGCTATATCTTGGCTTCTCAAGTAGATGTGTTGATGACTTTAGTCTAAATCTAAATTATCCATGTTTTCCTTATGTTGAAATTCAAAATGGCCGCCATTACATATAATTTGCTTTATCTCACCTTCAGAACAAGGAAAAAGAGGGATAAAGAAACAAACAAATAAATTATATCTAAATAAATATATATATAAGCGAATAATAAAAATGACTAAATAATTATAAATAAATATAAATAAGTGAATAAATAAATAGATATAAATAAATAAATAAATAAAAATTTTGTAAAAGGGACGGGTACAAAAGACGGAACCTGAATTATGGAATAAGAAGTCCTCTTGAGGTGTTTTCACACCCAAATATTATTTCTCCCAATTTCTGGGATTCATCTTTTATATATTTCTTTCGCACTACAGTTTCCATTTCTGGTACTTGGTTGTAAAAATAGAAATATATATGGCCTATTGTTTTTGTCCATTTCTGGCAAGTCGTACGTGTGTAGGCCCATAATTAATCATGCGTTTATGTGAACAGTATACGAAAACTGCATTATACTAAACTTTTAAAACCATTCTTTCGAATGAGTATTATATTGAGCGGCCTACTGGTTCTCATTGTGCAGTTTGGGAAATTGCATTCTGATTAAGTTCAAATAACATAACTCCCAAGTAATTCTTTCGAATAGACTAAAGATGAACTAAAATTACTACTATTTGGTAATTAGAACAATCCCCTTTCGGGATTATTGCTTTTAAACAAGCCTCCTATATATGCGACGGTTTGACCGAGCTTCCTTGCAAGGAGACTGCAAAGGAAAGTATATGTCAGTGAGAAGATAATTATATGTAATGGCAGCAAATTGGCAGCCATTTTGGTGGCCATTTTGGATTTTTGAGTTAAGGAAAACATCAATGATTTAGATTTAAACAAAAACTGAATTCTTTGAACCTCAAAACATATTAAAAACATGAGATATAGCTAATTATATAAAATCCCGGCCATTTTGGATTTAGATCTGTACATAATTGGATTCTTTGACCCCCAAAACATATTCAAAATCACTAAAATCATCAACATCTACCTTAAAGATGAGATATAGTTAATATGGCGGCCATCTTGGATAATTTTTTTTCCCCAAGGGGGATTCATGGGGATTTTGGATATGTTGTTGTATGATGCATTCTGCTTATCTGGTGCAAAAATCAGCCCAATAACAATTTTTTCCGGGTCAAAACCCCAGGGACCACACTAATTAGAGTATTCATTTGCTTGTTTTTCAAACATAAACTTTTTTCAGAGAGATCATCAAAGTCCATATAAATAGTAGGGTTATAAATGAGAATCCTATTCTCGAAGTTTGGGAAGAAGGTTTGAAGATGCTTTTCTATAATTTGAAGGGTGCTGAATCAGGAGTAAATTTGAAATCATACCAATACAATGGTCTCGTTATAGGGGTTAAAAGGTATAGGTTGACTAGTTTCCGACTTTAAGTTAAACAAGAACAGCCCTATTAAATTTCAAGGTCATTCTGGAGTAAAACTTAACCAATTGGTCCGATTTTGCTGAAACAGGTGTTGCAGGAGATATATTCCTCCGGGCTCACAGACCGGGAACAATGGTGAACAATAGGGCAATCGATTCAGTTGACTCTTCACGCAACATTAGTTTCACGCTTTATTCCGTTGTCGTCTATGGAGCCCTAACTATGATACCTGCCGGACTATGATTACTTTCATACCGGTGTCAAATTGTTCGTCTTGCCTTATTTACAATGTTTGACGAGTCGAGGGTGCTGCGCCGAAATACCGGGCTATGCCGAAACGCCCGGTCATTCGGCAGATGACCTTGCCGTACGGCAGGGGTATCTGCCGAAACGCCCGGTATTTCGGCAAATATTCATGCCGAAAATGCGGGCTACGTCATTACCCTGCCGAACGGCAGGGTTACTTGCCGAAACAATGGGTTATCCCAGTAGTTCGGAACGCACGTCGGAGGTTTTGGCCCGAATTCATGCTCCAGGACCAGGACCAGTCTTATTATCTCATAAGGCAGCTATTCAATATTTTTCTACTTCAATCCACAACTCTGATGTTTTTTCCAACTCTAAAATACAAATAAAATCATAAACTAAATTTTGTTCCTGGAGTGGGATTCGAACCCACGACCTTTAGATAACAAGACGAGCGCCCACAGACACACGCCACGCAATCCGAGCCGGCAGGAAGTCGTTCTTTTGTAATACTTCAATATAAACATTAACGGAATAAAGCGCACACATAATTAATAATGAATAGCGCCCCTATGAGACGAGTTGAAAATACCTGCTCCTGGAGCATGAATTCGGGCCAAAATCTCCAAGAATCGTTCGGAACAGAGGGATCCTTATTACAGTTACGATTTATGTTATTAGCCTGCGATTAACATAAATCCAGTTATCTCGACACGGTGTTGCCGGCTTTTTGTCCCTAACCATGATTTACCAATCAGCACGCACCTCGCTTGTGACGTAGTGTGCTTTTGGCTTTTGTCTTTTCGCGCTAATTTTGGCACTTGGCTTTCTCATCCGTTTCATGTGGTCATAAAACATTTTCCCTCCCACCTCTCCCTATCTTCTATGTAATTGCTGCTGGGTCCGTTGAGACCTATTTTTTGAGTCCTTCTTGCTTCTTGTTTTTGATTGGGCTCTTATTACATTCGGGAGATTGTTGTTTGTAGAAATTCCTTCTGTACAGTTTGAAGTTAAAAATTAAGTTTGCAGTTGTATTGGTGACCCCTTTTATGGGGAGACATTTCATATTTGCATGTCATATTTTTGAAGGAGTGCCCAATTTGACCTGGTGTAAAATACACTACATAAATAGGGTAGTCAATTCCATTGCCCGCTCATTGAGCTCTATAAATTCTTGCTGTTTCTGGCACGAATTATCCTTGTTGTCGTATTCTGCGCAACATATTTCAACAATTGATCATTGTATTTTTGGCATGGCCCTTCAAGTAAAATTCAAGGTCACTTTTATCACATGAAAAATTTTGTCAATTTATACCACTTCCACTTCTGTATCTGGTGTGGATCACTACTTCCTCTTCTGTATCCGGTGGGGAATTAGGTAGCTAGAGCTTGATATTAAATGCCAATTGTGTTAATATATCCAAAAAAGTGTGACAGATATGAATTTACAAACATTTAATAATTTGTCATTTTTTTTAAGATTTTACTTAAAAAAATACCGATGCATTATAAATGATTTGGTGCTAATATCTAAATTATATTGGTATACTGTGCTGGTGCCTTTATTATTTTCATGATTTAAGAATGATTTGTGTCTAAAGTGTTCACTTATATGGTATAC
Source organism: Ophioderma brevispina (assembly GCA_023653785.1). Lineage (NCBI taxonomy): Eukaryota > Metazoa > Echinodermata > Ophiuroidea > Amphilepidida > Ophiodermatidae > Ophioderma > Ophioderma brevispina. The sequence continues at coordinate 69,653 of JAMKCH010022037.1, forward strand.
TGTCTGGTGCTTGTTTTAATACCTCCTCTGTTATGGGTAGTTACATAAAGTGCTTAATGTTGTTTAATGGCCAATATATCTAATATGTTTTTGAATAATTTTGGGGCATTTGTTGATACGACCACGGGCCGTTTTGGCGTGGTTTTAGATGTTTGCTTGCTGCGCATCATGTGAATTGCCATAGTGTTTAAGTTGAATTACTGAGGTCCCTTGAAATGGTCTTGGTTTGCTGCTGGCCATCTTTGAATTATAGTACAAATGAATGTCCGATGCCTGTTGAATAAAAATCGCATGAAACGGCGAGAAATGCCGCACTCCAATTTCCTGGCTTACTTTGCTTTTTCTTTTCATCGCCGTGTGAGAGATAACGTGGCGTTTGTTGGATGGAACCAGTTCGTATGTCAATTGGTTACGGACACAGGAGACACTAAATACTTGTTCAGTTGACTGTTGTGCCGAAACCCGGGTGCTGAAGTTCTCTCCTCTCAGAACTGCCGAATTACCCGGGCATTCGGCAGAGGAGAGGGAAGTGGAAAAAAAACGTTCTGTTGAGGTGTATAGCACGTGTTTACCCATTTTTTGGTGATTTAATCGGGGATTTATGAACAATTCTATAATGAAACTCATTAAAAATCAGACTTTTGGCATTTAGGAACAATCCTGTATGTAATAGGACGTAGATACGATCTTGGACGCCACCCACCACATAGACCCCATGAGAAAAATTCCCACGTTCGTTTACCAAGCAGCCGAATCGGAACAATGTATACGTTATATGCCTTGATATACATGCCATATTGACCCCATTGTAAAGGTCCCCTTTATTGATTAGGAGGTCTATTAGCCGGTTGCAACACGGTTAGGTTTAGGTTGGGGTTATAGGGCCTATATAGGACCTAGGGTTAAGATTCGGGTTAGGAATTAGGTTAGGATTTGGTTATTAGGGTCCGGTGAGTACAAACATTGGTATGAGACCTATGTGATTTTCTTATTAGTAAGAGTTCATTATTACTGATCAATGTCAACTTACTTGAGTTTTTGACTTGATTTCATTAACGACGTTTTCATTTTCCATCCGCACTGGATGAGACTGGTGGGTGTCCAATTTGGTTTTTTTTTTCAACCTGGAGTTGCCAGTTGCTTCTCCAATCTTTGGGGATTTTTTCTTCAACATCTCATCATAATGTGTGAAAGAAAGTATTGGCCCTCGTCGCGGTTCATGATGGCGTCGCCCCGCTTACGGATTCCAATGGCTCCTTAATCCAGCGGTTTATTTATTTTGCTCTGTGCCTATGACCTTACCCTTGTCCCAGTCTATTACGTGATTATGTTCTACAACGTGATCTGTGATAGCGAACTTGTGGAGATGGCAACGATTCTTTCCTCGGCAGCCTCTGGTAATCACGGAAGTACTGACTTGTCACTCCGCTTTATGTTCTTTCAATCGGCGTCCCAAATTTACGTCCAGTCTCCCCGATGTATTCCTGGTCGCAATTGAGACATGGGAGTGAATACAAGGCATCAGTTTTATCGTGGTCATCACGTTTGGTCTTTGGATGAACCCGCTGTGCGCAAGTAGACTGGGGTTTCATCGCTGTAGCAATTTTGTACTCTTTCTACCCTGTCTGACTTCTCCTGACACACCACAATACATACGGGGATAACTACATACTTTGCATTTTTTTCTTTTTCCTTTTGTCTCTTTAACCCTTTGTGTGGCTGTCTCATCTGGGTCTTAACCTTTCAAAGTCCACTTGGTACCACCCTATTTCAGAGCTACTTGGACTTTCTTTTCTTCCTCTTTCTTATCTTCTTCCTTGTATTAGTTGTCCTTTCTGGCATACAATGTCCTGATGACTCCCAACTTTTGGTGCAAGGGATGGTGAGACTCGTAGTTTAAATACTGGTGAGTGTGCGTTGGCTTTCTGTATACCATTAAATTTACTAAACCATCTTCCTTTCTTACAATTAAAGTATCCAGAAAAGATAACTTTCCTTCCGTTTCCCTTCTCGTAGGTTGGACTGGATGAACCCGTTTTGTCCACTTGGTTTATGTGGTCAGTGAGTTGTTCTACAGAGTCTTTATTAATTATCTCCAATATGTCATCCACAATAACGAAGCCATCAAGTTTGGTTTGCCAGTTGATGGTGCAGTTGCGATAGTCCTGTTTGTTCCAGTGCTTCCATAAAAATGTAATTGCGCTTATAGGGGACACTGGACTTCCCATCGGCTGTTCCAAATAATTGGCAGTAGATTTTTCCTTGGAATGTGAAATATGTGGTAGTGAGAATGAAGTTAGCAAAATCAATGAAATCTTCGTTCTTAGATTGTAGCCATTTTTCTTTATGTATACATTCAAATGTCTTCTTCTTTTATTCTTTTCTCTCACGATGTCCAGGACTTGGTCGAATGGGCGTGTAAGAGGCTAACCACATCGTGAGAATTTTAGGATGTCGTCTCTCAATCATAAAAACAACACATTTTGAAGTTGGTCAGGGCCAGTGTTTTTAGAGTTCTGAACGTGGGTGTTTTGTTTTACCCACTAACGCACCTAAGATACTTCCAACCCCTAGTGTATTGTATCCGATAGTGCTAGTGTAATCCACGATTGGTCCCGCAGTGGGGTACCCGGCTTGTGGATTTTCGGAGTGCATATAGGCGGGGACATTTTCCGCGGTTGGATACAGATCTTTATACGTGGCTTCAGGGGGGGGGGGGGGGGGGGGTTATCTTACCTTCTTCTTTAGGTCTGTGAGAGTGGCGACAAGCGTCCGTTGGTACTTTGGTGTCGGATATGCAGGATTTGGAGAACAAATCCCCAAGATTGGAGAGCACACTGGCAACTCCAGTTTAAAAAACCCACAACTTAGTGGACATCCACCAGTCTCATCTCAGTGCTGATGAAAGTAACGGTCGTTCCTGAAACGTCCACAACTCAAGTAGGTTGACATGGATCAGTAATAATGAACTCTTACTACATAATTATTTTACTCAATGGAGCGATCCTGATGAACCTCTACAACTATGTGATTTTCTACTTGACAAATAGGGGTTATGTTTTTCTGATGGAGGTGGTCATGTTAAATGTATTATTCGAGTAAACCAAGCACCTATCTGCATCATCAGTAGGCCTAATGCATGATGTACCTAATTTTGTGTGGGATGGGTGTAAGGATGTTCTATGCAATAGGGCCAATGTAACTTTACAATGGTGGTTCTTCAATTTTCCAAACAACATCTTTCAATTTCTCCGGCCCCCTCCCCTGTAAATAAAAAAACGGGCCCTAAAATTATAGTTTTTTAAAAGCGAGTCTTAGCCTGTCGTACGAGCTGAATCCACTGAACACCTATTTCGTGGTGTCATCCTGTGTCCGTCACAGCCAATTGACAAAAGAAAACTTAGTTACATCCAACACCCGCACGCTGTAATAGGATCTCTCTGTGCCGAACTCCTGGGATAACCCATTGGTTCGGCATTAACGCTGCCGTTCGGCAGGGTAAAGACGTAGCCCTCAAATTTTCGACATGATAATTGCCGAAGACCGGGGCTTTTCGGCAGATACCCCCCTACCGTATACGGCAAGGTCATCTGCGAAGACCGGGCGTTTCGGCTAAGCCCGGTATTTCGGCGCAGCAGTTCATGGAGACCTTGTCCAACTGGACTATATTCTTGGTCAGAAAGAAGTTGATTAACAGCATTAAGAACACAAGAGCCTACAACACTTTGACGCTTTTTAATCTTATCACAGACTTGTCTCTTTGCAGGAGCCAGATAAGTTATCGTCAGAGTAAACCACCTCCCAGAGATCCCATGAAAACAATAGTCTGGAGGAAGGTAGTGTGGGATACAAAGCTTTTGTGAGCAGTATACTGTAGCGGTCATCACAGGTTCAACACTCTTGTTGATGAGCTTGAAGACAAGAACTCCAGCGCAGTCCTATGAATGTTACCTCACTTTCACCAACAAGAAATGGCATTGGAGATGCTACCTAAAGAAAGAAGACTAACTACTGCCTTTGCCCTCAAACGACAAAGTCAGCAAAGCCAGAGAAAAAACTGAAGTCTGCAGCCAAGAAGCACTTCAAATCCACCAGAGCTCCAAGCAGAACCTTGCTGCTGCTACGGGCTGCACTTGATGACGCTTACAATGTGTGCTTTGGGAGCATGTTATTCCCAGGCTGAACACTTGACGCCCTACATCTTGAAAACAATCATGCTGCTGCTTTGAGGCCTTTGAGGGAGCTGACCGATAAGAGGCTACCCCACCTATACGAATCAAAGGTTAATCAGCTGATAGCGCCTGACCACATGGTTTCATCAGTCACTTTAGTTCTCTACTTGGTAAACCAGTTCAGAATAAACACTAACCTTGATGAACCTTTCTTTCAATCACAAGATAGCAGACACCCTTCCCATCCCAAGACTGGACCCTTTCACGTAGGAGGAGTTTCAGATATGCCTGAAGAAACTTAACAACACCAAGACGCCTGATCCCGACAACTTTCCTGCAGTAGTCTGGAAAAATCCACTATTCCATGACAAAACTGTTGAATTTTGTAATAACACCTACATGGTAAAACAAAAACCAGCTGCCTTTTCAACATCATTCCTCATTCCTCTACCAAAGAAAGGCGAACCCTCCACCAACCCCAAAACTACATAGGATTACACTGTCACCACTGGCGTCTAAGATCTACAACTCCATGCTGCTCAACAGAAATCACCCCCACATAGATCCCATTCTCAGCCGTAACCAGAACGTTTTCGCGAAGGCAGATCAACACTACCTTCAGATACTTGCCCGCAGAAGATCAAGAATAGTTGATAATTTCAAGAAAAAGCTTCAATTGTGTTCCTAGATTTTCCAAGGGCTTTTGACATTGTTAACAGGGATGTAATGCTGCATCTTCTCGCCAACTACTACGGTGTCCCATACTGAGCTTGTAAAGCAATTGCCATCATGTATGTAACCCATATATCTTTGTGCAGACCATGTATAGGCCCACAAAGGAGTTCCTAACAACAACTACTGGAATCCTCCAAGGAGATACTCTTGCTCCCTATCTCTTTGTAGTCGTGGTTGATTACATCCTCAGACAGAGTTGACATCATGGAAACGACAAAGCACTCCCATCAAACCCAAGCGTTACAGACGTCACATGGGTCACCATCTCACAGACCTTGACTATACCAGATACCTAGCTCTAAACAGCTGATCTGATATGATGTGCACAAGATCTACTACAAACATCACTTGAGGAAAGGCGGCAGACAAAGTCGTCCTACATCTAAAAAAATGCCAAGAAGACTGAATATATGAACTGTCAATTAGGAAGACGATCCTCAACCTATCTGCACAGCAGATTGTAGCAAACTAAAAGAGGTCAAGGACTTCAAGTATATAGGGTCCTATGTTGCCGACAGCAAGAGAAAGACTTCCTGTACGCAAAGACAGCTTGGAATGCCTGCATAAACTACAACACTTATGGCACTCTGGTATCTCCAATTCAACAAGCTGAAATCTTTAGAGCCTGTGTATGAGAGTATTCTGTTATATGGATCTGAGACCTGGACCCATGAAGAAATAGCACAGGATAGGACTGGATGGCACCTACACCAAGCTTATTATGCGAGTACACAAAAACACACGAACTGGCTCCGTCGCCGAGCACAAGACCAAAGCACAAGATCGGAGAATATCCCTCCAATTCAGCATTCTGTTGCCCAACGGCCGTGCACAGATTTGCCGGTCTGTCATCGTGGATTTGACCCAAGTAGTCTCAGGACGGACAGTTGGAAGTTACCATGCCAAAACAGGGGGCGTCGCCCCTTTAACTCAGGATGTGATTGCTCGAGACATCACGCAGGAATCCATATGACATCCCCACCGAATGACAAACAGGGACCATTGGCGCGACACATGGGGAAAGCATCTGCGGTGCAGGCCGTCTAGATAGATACGACTGACTCAGCTCGGTATTGACAGGCTAGATTGCTTTAAACTAATAATTTTAGGGATCGTTCATTACTTACAAGGGAGGGACGACACAAACCGCCAGAAAACCTTGTGACACCACACCACAACGCCTATCTTTACCAACCCCTTTACCGCTGTGATTTGGAAAATTTGCATAACCCCACTGTAACGTTTACATAGGCCTATTGGCATAGACCCATAGGCCTACACCCCGGCCCATCCACATCCAATTGCAATCATCTATATGATTACTGCTGATATGCATATAGGTGCTTGTTTAATGATAATAAATTTAACATGCCCCCCCCCTCACAGGGTAAAAAATAAAATCACATAACCCCTTATTTGTGAAGTAGAAATCACATAGGTCTAATCACCAATGTTTTTTTTTTTTTTTTGTATTCAAGCACCGGAGGCCTAATCCAAACCCCAACCTAATTCCTAACCCTAATCTTAACCATAGGTCCTATAGGCCCTATAACCCACCCCTAAATTAACCCCGTGTTGCAAACCGGCCTAATCAATAAAGGGTGCCTGTACAATGGGAGCATAATGTATATCAATGCATCTACGTAAAATGGTTTCCCGCATTCGGCCTACCTTGCTAAACGAAGTTCTAGCCAAGGGGTTTCATGGGGTCGATGTGGGTACTTTGTGGCCGTATTTACGTCTGCTATTACATCCATGCTTGTTCATAAATGCCCAAAGCCTGATTTTCATGAGTTTCATGTAGACATAGAATTGTCCATCAAATCACCCCAACAAAATAATAAACACGGCTTTCACATCACTAGCACGTTATTTCCACTTCCATTCTCCTCTGCCGAATGCCACGGTACTTCGGCAGTTCTCAGAGGAGGGAACTTCGGCACCCGGGTATTTCGGCACCGGGTGTTTCGGCACAACAATGGTCTACATTGTCTATAGGGGTCGCCAAAATTGACGCTAACATATATAACATAGGCTTGGTCCCCTAGATTAAATGCCTTGTGTGTCAAAAAAAACCTAGCATTTAGAATAAAAATAATTAAAATGTTAAGAATTGTTTTTACTCAAACGGTGTGCTTTGGTTATAAAGAGGGATAAACTGTTTCAGAAAACGTTTTATTGGTATAAAATCGTATTGCACTGTGGGAGAAAGAAGTTAAACCTAGTTTGCTGCGAAACTTAAAGATCCTGTTTGGCCGATTTTGGAGTCAACCAAGATGCATATCGTTTTACATAGGAGTAACATGGTTTTCATTTTTCAGCGAGTGATTGAAGTAAAAACATCTTTTACGCAAACTTATTGTCAAACAATACAAGGTGGTATATAACGTTAACCTTTCCAATACAATTCTTTTTTGAATGTATGGTTTTTTTGACTCCAACTGCCGTAATGATCAGGGAGCAATAAATTTGACACCTGATTCACACAAATTTTTTTTTTTTAATTTTTTTTATTTATTACCTTTACTCACTGGTTAAAAATGGAACATACAATTATTTACAAATAGGAAAATTAATAAAATACAAAATTGAGATAAAATTGCACTTGGATAACAGGAAGTTAATTTTGTTTTTAATTTCACAAATACCAGTGCAGAGGATGAGAATGACCAGGTGCAAAATCCCTCTAGGACCATCCCACCTAGGAGGCCAAAACAGATCTAAAGGGAGGAAGCTTTTTAACAAACTCTGCAGAATGACCAGCGACCAGTTGGTCATCCAAACAAGTATTTAGCTGGGTTCGAACGAGATGTGAATTTGGATTATAAAAATCAAGGACCTTTAGATTTAAAAAACATTGAGAAAGATGTTATGTTGTCTGGATGTGGGCCAGGTAGTTATTTTCCAAATAGGAATAATCCGGTGAAAAAATGTGGCTTCATGAGACTCTGTTTTGCAAACCTGAGGAATAAGAAAGATGGCAATCAGAGGAAGACCTAGCGGTGGGATGGCCCTGCACTGGTGAATTAAAAACTACAAAATGATCTATAAAATGTCATACTGACCAAACCTGCATTCTGTGAAAAAGTTAAGGTCGCTTATTTCCTCTTCTTGTATTAAGTGGCAGCAGAGTCAAGTTAATAGTCCTATCTCTATAAGCCTATGTCAGGATAGTGCAGAATATACTTAGTAGCGCTCTCTCTGAACACTTTCAATCACTGAATATTGGGGTGTTTTAGATGTACCATATCTGAGCATTGGATATTTTACCCCAGGATGACCTTCACCTTATCAGGGCTGTAGCCGTGAACGCAAGGCCAGAACCTCATACAACTTATACTTTTTTTAATCCTTATAACAAGACTTATACATTGGAGTTCATTTAAACACAATAACTGACTTTGATTTCAAATTTACCCCTGTATAATTTTATACCCTCGTTTTTACAAACGTTCCCAACATTTTTCCCAGAGGTTAATAAAAACAATCTGATTCAGCAACTTTCAAATATAGAAAAACATCTTCAACTCAAACTTTTTTCCCCAAACTGCCAGAATAGGATTCACCTTTATAAAACCCTACTCAAGGGTTTTGAAACACTGTTTAAAAATGTCCGTAAAATGTTGACTCCGTAAATGGAAATGTTCCGTATTTTCCCTTAAAATTTAGGGATTTTTCCGCAAAGGATAAATATTTTTTGCAAATTAAATTGATTAAAAAAACCAACGTCACCCCACCAATCACCTACATAAATAGGAACATTTATTCTTATATCATCCATAATCGTGTACATCTATCCAAGCTCAGTTATGTAATCACAATGGCATGTTTCCAATTGAATACTGAAAGACATGATGTAACACATATTGTTTAGAAAAAAAAAAAATAATGGGGAGACTAGCGTGAATATAAATATCTCATCTCTAAGAAACTTTGGCCACTAGTTATGATCTCGATTTGGTAGTATGAGAAGTAATCACTTTAACCAGGATGTTATAGTTTATCCCTTTGCTACCATAATGTACTTAGTCCTTGCCGGAGTCTTTGAAGATCTGTGAATAAAAAAGTATTCCCATAAGTCGTCCTAAATGTGATCATTTGTGACAGTCCACAGACATATTTTCATCCCGGACTCTTATAATGCAGAATACTGTGTCGTCAAGGAACCTATTTGAGTTGCTGGACAGCATTGTGGACACTTCCAGACTAAGTGAGAACTTTAATATCAAACTCATTCTTATACTGATTTTTATCTGATAAATAACATTTGTAAATTCAGTTGTTATAAAATTCAGATCATTTGTGCACAGTACTCATATGTCTGTGTTTAAGGGTGTTTCACAAAATCGGCCCATACTATATCCATATCAAGTCACACATTACATTATTATGGGTATAATATTTACAAGGAGGAGAAGGTCAAGAAGGCCAGAACTAGTAATCCATTAACCAAAAATACATTACATTTAAGGATTAAAAAGGTTTCTCTAGATCCCAACCTTTAGTTAAACAGGTACAGCCCTATAAAGGTTCAAGGTCATCCTGGGATGAATGTTACTCAGTGCTCTGATTTTGTTTAAAATGGTGTCAAATTATTCGTCTTACCTTATTTTACAATGTTTGGCATTTGGTCGCGTAATTAGTGTGCAAGGGTGCAGGTGTTTTATAGGGGTCACCAAAACTTGACCTCAAAATTGTATACCGAGCTTCCACTCAAAGAATTAAAATACATAATCTGCTTCGGAATGACCAGAGCAATTATTTGACACCAGTTTCAACAAAATCTGAGCACTGGATAGCTTTGTCCCAGAATGACCTTGAACCTTATCAGGGTGTAGCTGTGTAACAAAAGGTCGGAACCTTGACAAACTATACCTTTTTTCTTAAATGTTCATGCATTGGTGAACATTTAAACACAATTTAACTTGATTTCAAATTTACCCCTGGTCTAATTTTACCCTCTTATTTTACAATGTTCTGATTCAAATTCTGATTCAGCACCCTTTAGGCTATAGAAAACCATCATGAAACCTTCTTCCCCAAACTTTAAGAATAGGATTTTCATTTATAACCCTACTATAATGCCCAAATTCCGGAGGTAAGGATTTTTCCGGAGACACAAAAACAAAGTCATTTCTTCGATAAAATTTATTTACGAGACTTTCATTTGTTTGTATTATTAAATAACTTTTTGTTTCTAATCGGAGCTATAATATTGATGCCATCGAATTATCTTGGGTGACCTTTGGGACAAAGGCGGAATAACTTGGATAGTTTCAATAGGTGCTTCTCATTTTTGATAACTGTTGGATGATACGAATGTGTGCAAGTGTTTTTCGGGCGAATTCTCATGGGCTTTTAGGGGCTACCAAAGAGATAGATAAGAAAAAGCTAACGTGCTCTTTTAACTTTTAATTTTAAAAAATGCACTGACTTTATTTTTGCGCACTTGATCACTTAATTAGTTACATGCTGCTGCCCAAGCCTGTGTTAACCTTGACAGCATGAAAAATAGGGTTCCTCAGTTATGATAAACAAATCTGAGAAATTCATGATTTTAACAAAGTAGTAACGCACAAGACTACCGATGTTCTTATGTTTCACAAGCAAACGTCCGCCAAGTCTTTCGTTTTATTACTTTGCAACCAGCAAAATTAAGCATTTTCATGCCAAATTCTAAAACATTACCGAGGACCTTGAAAGATACTTGATGGGACCTTTCAACTGTATTTGTTGGTTAGTTATTATTTTATTTATTTGTTTGTTTCTTTCTTTCTTTTCTTTCTGAAATGTCTTTCTTTCTTTCTTTCTTTCAATCTATCTTTCTTTCTTCCTTCCTTCTTTTCTCATCTTTCTTTCTTCCTTCCTTTCTCTCATCTATCTCTCTCTTCATTTCTGTCTCTCTCTTTCTCTCCCCCTCTTTTTTCTGAGAGGAATGATATGGGCTTTTATTATAGATGATCCGCCACGCATTTTAGTATAGGGATAAAATCGATGTGGGCGAATCGACCTTTCCTTGAGTTATTATTTATTCAATGCCAGGGATTGCTTTATTCAAAAGATTTTTCCAATATTTTTCAATAATTTTGGTGTTTAGTTTATTACATTTTACGTCGTAATGTTGTTCTTTTTTGTATTACCAAAATACACTTTATCTTTCGTTTTTGTTGCGTAACAACCCGTCACTTCATATCTTTGCAAAGACATAGAAATTGTTATGAGAATCTGCAACTGTGCCTCTTTGTTCATTATACTTGCGTGTTCCCTTACCCTTGTGCATGGTATGTGATATAATGAGTTGAATAAAGTAGAAGAAAAAGATATTAAAATGTCATATTGCTATTGTATTTTAAGAAGCCACTTCAAAGAGTTTAATTCAATAAACACATTTTAACAAATTTGAAAGTTCACGGTCATAATAAATTAACAATTCTTAAGCTTTGGTAAAATATCATATTCCTATTGTATTTAAAGATTCTACATATTGGAAGGTTCAATTTAACATTTTAATATACAAATCTTACCGTTAAGAACCTTAAAAACAACTGTGAATTCTAAAGTATACGCACTGATTTTCAGAATAAAATACATTTCAAAGTATACCACACATATAATATCATTAAAAAGATGTTTATGCCGATAATTGCGACAACATATTGCTAAAACATTTTGCTGAGATGCTATTGCTTCACTAGTATCATTTCCTAATGATTGCCTCATTTAGTTATTTTAGTGTTCAAACGGGAGGTATCATCAGCTTTGAATAATAAGTCATAATGCCCAAGCTGAATATATAATAAAACTTTGATATTATGAATCACTTATATTAATTGAGAGGTTTTTATCAAGTTTTTATAAGTTTAGGTTTGGTTTGTTGAAATCGTTTGGTTTCTTTGACATTGAAATCGGCGTAATCTGTTATCATGGTGATAGGGAAGGGTTATACTATATACGTAAACTTGAAAAATTTAATTCTTTAAACTGAGAAAGGGGAGCAAAGTCGTGTATATTTCCCTTTAAAAGAAAAACCGAACTTCTACATTGCCTCTTTCGAAGGAAACGTTAACAGTTCAAAGGATATTTCATGGCTATGCAAACGTGGCTCTACTCACAGTATATACAATTATCAGATTCTTGTTGACGATTCTCATTGAATTTCTTAAGATATCGGCGGCCTGCCCCCAATGACATATGATTAACAATCTTGTTCATTGAGCCTTAAAGTGGATATTAAGAGTACTAGGCTGGTCAAATTCTATATTCATTTTTGATGCAATTAAAATAAATACGTCATATTAAAAGGTGGGTTGTTGTTGCAACCCACTAAGGTTTCATCCGTCCCCAAAAGCGCTCAAAGGAATGCTAAAAAATTCAGTATACGCATCATTTGCGCTCATTTTAGTTTAATGTTGCGGGGTAGGGAGTTGGTGCAACCGCTGAAATTTAATTTTCTTGCTTCTATTAAAAACATCTTACAATTAAAAGCACAAATCTTACTGTGTTTTAAAAATCGGGTTATTTTAAGCAACTATCGGGAAATCTGGAACCTTTCGAGATTATGACGTTATTATAGTATTACACAGAGAAATGTTGGTACTTATTTGGTATTAAATTTACCACCATTTGGGCATGATGCATAAAATTGCATAAAATACACTTTATTATACTGATATTTCAAATGCAGCGAATGTTATACCACAAGGGTATTGATGCTATCATTATAAAATCGGTTACTGTGGTTATTCACATCTACTTGCACAATTTTGTACTCCAGGGAGTGTCTTTTATTATATCGCAGGGGCTAAAGTTGTAGTTGTATTCATATTTCAACAGGTAACAATGTTATTATGAAACATGGAGAAATGCTTATTGCACCCTGTGTACAATAGACAACGTTCACTGTGTTTTTGAGCAGCAAGTGGGTCATTGGATAGCTCGTTAATATTTTTAACTCACTTATGAGGTGACGCTTTAAGAATGTGTGCCAGGTCGTTCCCACAGGTAGCGATTAACGGAATTCACCTGTATACACCAATCGCAATTACATTGTGATATCTACGATAACGACATCGATATCAGAAGCCCACCCACCTTATCATTAACTATGGTTTTCAGATTGGAACAACCGCCGAATAATTCGGTGTAATGAAAAACGAGATCTAGGCAAAAGTGAAAAATCAAATAAATCGAAATATTGGTTCCTCCTCCCGAATTCGTAAGTAAATAATAAATAAAAATAATGATTAAGAATAGTTAATAAATTGCCCACAAAGTAGTTTAGTTAAGAATTAAATGCTACATTTTTTTTTAACTAAAGTGATATCATTATCTTCAAAACCAATGTAGGCCTCTAGAAGTGTACATTTGATTTTCTAACATTAAAATTAGCCAATTCGACGGTCTGTACAAGTATCAATACCCCAGCAGCAAATAATGAAGAGCAGAACAACAAAATTTAGGGAGCGTTTACGTCAGAGTAGGGACCATTATTACCCCTTGTTACCAATTATAGTGTTCAACAATACAGAGAATAAAGGTCTTGCCACTTAAATTACACATTTGTAATTCCATGTAATTATACCTATTGGTATTTCATTTGTTGTAATCCCCTTTTGGATTACCCTTAATTGACTTGGAAAATACCGCTTCGCTTGTAAACCATTTTAATATACAAATGGTAATCATTGTTGAATCCCATTTGGATCACCCCTCAATTGACTGTAAAATACCCCACTTTGCCTACTTCCCAAGTAAACTAATGAGAATGGACCTAGAACGTGGCCTAACCTTGCTTTACGAATTATATGAATAAATGCTGAAATAATAAAGTACCTCTAGATCACTGCTGACTTCTCAAATAAAATACCTGTAGAAGTTGCACTTTACAATGAAGTGTATTAGCGCATAATTTGAATAACATTAGCATGTAAATATATAACATGAGGTAAAAAAAAAAAAATGTTCCACTTTACATCTTTGTTGACTTCCTAAGTAAACTACTTATAGAAGTTCACATGAGTTGACCAAAAGTTAGAATTATCACAGACTACTAGTTTTGTTAAAGTACCTGTAACAATTTTGATGGTTCAGGTAAAGTACCTGAAAAAAATTGGCTTCTGAAAATACGTATCCTACACTGTAGAATTACTTATAATAATAATAGTGCCTTAGCGAAGGTAGGTTAATAAACAGAACCTGCCAACATGGCAACCTATTAATTAGATTCAATAAATAAAATCCACACTTACTATAAATTAACAAAGGTCCAACCCAACTGTTAAACATGACTAAGCAAAGTTCCATACCATGAATTCATGTTAAACCCACACCAAAAACTATTCACATACACCAAATATAAATACACAAAAATTAAAAAAAAGGGTGCGGAGGGTGGGTAAAAAATTTTCGTCCGAGTAAAAACAAGCTCCTACTCCTCCGATGACAGATAGCGTGGTGATTGCTAACATGGCTTGAATGCCGTTGCTAAGGAATAATAGCAGAGCTCACTGGCTAATAATAAACAATAGGAATTCACTGTGACTGGTTATCCGGGATAGCATAACAACTGCACAAAATAAACCAGGTTAACAGTGTGGAATGAACCATTTCTGCACGGGGTAAAATTGTTTATTTCCAGACTAGCTTCATAAACATTAATAAACCAAAACATTTACCATAATCTATAATGAAAACAGCCAAAATACTATTGTAAAAAATTGTCCGGCCTTCAAGTTGCTGCGTTGGTCAGATATTCAAGGTCAAAGGTCAAAGACCTTTATAAGGCATGTGATGGGTCATAACATGCCCAGCCAATTGACCTAGAAGAAAAAGGTGGTGTCTATACCCATGTTGTGGGGGTCAATAAAAACAAACATATTTTTTAGGCTTACAAATGCAGCCATCATTGCTTTTCAGCAAAGAAAGCACTTTAAATTCGAATTTTTACAAGTTTTTCTCAACGTAAATTAGCCAATTCGTCAGTCTGTACAAATATTAAACAACAATATTTGACCTTAATGTATATAATAATGAAACAGCTACAATATTATTGTCAAATTAGTGAATACTGTTCTTGGACAGATCCTCGAACTGATGAGTCCTGTGTGATTTAATAGTGTGGTACTAGTGACAGACCTTTTTGCATAAATATTTCATTTGGGTACTATTAAAAACCCCATTACCACTGCCAAATGAGCCAACTCCCGAAATAGTCGGAACATGGCACGCACCAAATATCACGGACCACATCAAACGGCGCTGTGATTCGCCCTTCGCAAAATGTTTCTCTTAAAAAAACACACAAAAAAAACCAAAAAACAAAACAAAAAAAACCTTCCAACGACCTTCTTGCAGGTGGAGAATAACAAATTGCGTGAACGCCATAAGGTTGTGGAAGGTAAGTATCATACTCAAGTGTATCGCCCTCTCGCTCCTGAGAGGGAAATACACTGTACTAGTGCTAGCTTCCTTCCACAGCCTTATACCTTTGCACAGAATTCCACTGCGTGGTTTAATCGGTGGCGGAAGAAGGTCGCAGAAGGTAGGCAACGCCAAACGCAACCCCTGTCAAAGCCCCACCCATAATGCTCCTGGGTCAAGATGCTAGGTCAATCAGCCAAGAAGGATTGGACGGCGACACCCCTCTCCGCTTGACTAACACATGCATCAAATAGACTTGTTGGAAGGTGGAAGAACTCCAACCGACATTGTCCAAAATGTCTGGGATGAAGGCATCTTTATAAAATGCCCAATAGGAAGCGTGAGCTCGAACATCATATGCCCTAACCAAGAAGCCAGTCAACCAATCATGGTGTTTTTGTGTGCATTTCAGATGACTAAGGAAATCCAGGTGGCTCAATGTGTCCCTTGCTGCAGGCTTCTCTGAGCTGTCTGCAATCCCGGCCTGCAACTATGGTGAGATGTGGCAGAAACACCGGTTTGGGATAAAAGAAAGAGTCTGATTCTTGGCCAAAAAGCCTGCATGTGGAAGAATAGAGACGTCATTGCGCTCAAAGCGGTGATGGCCCTCGTCCGTAAACAAGGCTTGTATTTCCGATCCCCCTATGGCCACAAGCCACAGCCATTAGGAAGTTCCAGAAGACTAAGCTTTCGGTTGGGTTTAAACTGTTCCGACACCAAGAATTGCAAGACCAATGGCAAATCCCACTGCGGAACAAGGCTGCAAACCGGGGACGATCCGTAAACATACCCTTCACCAGATTGGACAAGAGGGGACTGAAAGAAACTGTCATGCCATCCCCGAGTCCTTTACGGGTCTGGCCTGTAGCTGTTGGGTTAAAAAGAAACCACGGACAGTCAGGACACTAAGGTAAACTCACTCCTGAAAGACTTCCTTGAGGAAATTGCCAACCTGGTCTATGGTCTCAGAAATTGCATGGATCGAACTCTCTATCGGCACACCTTGAATGGTAATCCTATAATGCTCTAGTTACTTTGCGTGAACAGTGAGCAAGGCAGCCTGTTCAGAAAGTCCCACCTCAGTGTACAGTCTGCAGAAGTGCACTAGACAGGTTCGGAGCATGGGTGGTGCACTCTGGGACGAACGCGTCGGCTGGAGGACCTCTTACCAGGTCCCCTCCTTTTGGAAGATGGATCTGTTCCCTTACAAGCAGATCTAACGGCCTGGGAAACCACAGCTGCCATGGCCATAATGGGCTACCAGCAGGACCAGGCAGTCTCGAGACAGAGCCACTCGAGGACTTTTGGGATCATGGCAACCTGGAGAAGCTATGATCCAGCATAAGCTATCAATCCGCTGCCATGGTGTCCCGTTTGACTGCCCGGGGATATAGGTTCCAAGAGTAGGCCCCAAATATGCCACAATTTGACGATTCATGACTGAGGCGAACAGATCCACGTGTGAACGGTCCATCATCTAGAAGATTGTGTGGCAAACTGCAAAGAAGAGCTGCCACTCCACCGACGGCCCTCTGACTTTTGGCTGTGTCTGGGATTTGGGATCCTCCTGGGAGACTGTCCGCAAACCATTGTCCACTCCCAAAACACGGGAGGCGATCAGCCCGATGTCCCAATCTCGGAACCACCCGAATAGCCGAAGAATCTCCCTGCATAGGCTGGGACTGATTACACCCCATTCCTTGTTTATATGTCACCACCTTCATATTGTCGCAGCGGACAACAATTACCTTCCCCGTGACCACGGGGAGTCAGTGCCGCAATGCCAGAAAGACGGCGAACAACTCGAGGACGTTTATGTGGTGATGAGCCACGGAGGCTGGTCAGCGGCCTGCCCCCGGAGAGATAGGTGAGCCCCCCCCCCCAACTTAAGCGCATCCGTTAGGGTGTTTGATAGGTCACAGGTAGGCTGAATGGAACTCCTTGCCTCATATGAGTGGCAAAGTCCACCATTGAAGGTCTGAGGTAACCTTCGTCTTCTTGGGGGAGGAAGGTGGGGTGTTTACCACTACCACTACCTAATGGCTGCATCTAATATTGGGACCATCATTTGCTTTCATTTTAGCGCAAAATAATCTGTCACTTGGTCACGCCACCTTACCTTTGGTAGTGGAAGACAAGACTCAGTTCTGGAGGAAGGGGATGGTTGCCACCTCAAAATCACACATTCCTGTATTTTTAACTCAAAATAGAAATTGGCTTATTTTTAGCAACAATTGGAGAAATCAAGTTTCCCATGATAATTACTTCATTAAAACATTACTATGAAGTCAAATGGAGGACTATTGGAACGTTTTTGATATCAATGGGAAGAGGAGACTTATACCAATCAACCTGTATCAAAATCAAAAGGGTCAGAGGCTTTGTAACTAAGAAATCCAGGAAGGTCTTAACCAACACCTTTAAATGGTTCAGGGGGACGAAGTTTAAAGGTGCAACGAGAGATTTCACATATCAGGTGTCCCTAAAAAGTTGAAAGTACTGATTTTTGCCCTGATATAAGGCTTTCCATCAAAAATATCCCCATCTGAAAGGATTAAGCTGAGAAATGTTTCTTTGATACAAAAATTGTGAAATTTGTAATTTTGTATAGGAGCAAATACGAAATTCAACCTATGTTTTACATTGAAATATAAGCAAATCAAAATCGCGTTTTTTCTCACTTTTAAGACATTTTTGTAGCGAAACACAAGGTAAGAAATCTATTGAGTGTCTAATCTATATGAAATTATTATTACGACACAATATTTGGGTGCCTCAAAATCTCTCTTTGCACCTTTAAAGTACAATTTCATGCAAATAGTGCATACTATTTTGAAAATCAAGGAAGGGTGCATTTGATCGTTTTTCCTATATGCTCACTGTGTTTGTTGACCCCCAAAACCTTGGTATAGACACCTCATTTGTGCTTTTAGACCAAATGGTGAGGAGTTATGATCCATGATATGCCTTATAAAGGTCATTGACCTTTGACCTTGAATATCTGACCAACGCAGCTGCCCGAAGGCCGGACAAATTTTTTCATAATAAATCACATATAGCCCTACAAGAATATACAAAAAGTCCTTTTATTAGAATTTTTTCAAGGTTGAATCGCATATGGCCTCTACTATAGGACCAACAATAAAATAATATAATGTGTCGATAAGAGACGTCAATAATTATTTGAATAAAAGATCACTTCAGGCAAAGTTGTGTAATAACATCTAGGACACTTTAATGATTGAGCACAAAATTAGGGCGATGTCATGGTTACCGCGGGCTTTTCAAATTTACATATGCCAGCATGCATTGCTTAATACAGTCTTAACTGCCACCTCAATTTACGAAAGAACTGAGAATTTTATAGAAGATAGGAATAACACAACTAGTCTCTGTTACATCAATTTGTCGAGTATTTTGTTATATACCTCCATTTTTTGAGATAAAAACACCAGAATGCATAAATGGGGAGTCCCCATGAAGTTATAAATGTGAGGTGATGCAATTATTATTTAGTTATGGTGTTAAGTTATGTGACAACTGATTTGACAGTGCTAGGCTATGTTTATGCATGGATGATGTTTAATACCTGTTTTAGGTATTAGGAAATTACTAGTTATGAAATATGGTGTATATATTAGGAGAACTTGGCCAGGAGATTTGTCAGCAGCAGAGTAGCAGTAGCTAAAAGCTATAGCTCGCTTGATCTGCAATAAGTGCAGACCTGTACATAGTGACAGGGATTCTATATATTTTCATTCCACGTGAGCAGTGGCTATAATTATTCTACTGTCGTCTTTAAACCCAAAAGTGCTGGGAATCAAAATAGGATTCCAAATTGTGGACAGATGGAAATCGTGGTGATTATCTTGGACTGATATACTGTGGAATATTAGTGTCTTTGAGGGACTTATTTAACCTTGTCGTCTTGAACTGCTGGACAAAAGTTATCTTCAGGACTGAGAAGATTCCAATGGAATATTAACTGAGGATATATAAGTGTGACTCTGCATACAACCATGTACTGTCATTTTGGAGTCTTCGCTGTGAGGACATATCATCGTTGAACTGCAACGCTTCTTGCAACACAGGACACTAGAGGACTTGAAATATTAAGTATCTTAGTTGATAAATCGTGTAAAGTTGCTATTGTAATTTTGTTTTGGACATACCAAATTCTTAAACCAATCTGATTAAATCAATAAATCTGTGTTATATTTTGAAATTCAGATCATTTGTGCACAAGGCTCATTTATTTGTGTTTAAAAGGTATTTCTGACCTTTGACGTCTACGAGACGTCATAACAGAATATTCAAGTGGATATCCCAGTTATTTGCCCGTGAGGTGCTGGAATATGCAAAACCGGATTGGTGTATTATTATGGCTTTACTGCACTCAGGCGACCGAAATCGGCTTTTATCTTTACGTTTATCGTGATTGATGAAATTACAATGGCTTTTATTTGAATCGATACCAACATGTTCCATTCTTGCCTATCCGTGTGTATATTTCAATAACAACTTAGCAGCAAAATAGAACGACTAGATAGCTGTTGGGTTATGCAAGCACGTGTTGACATTTGGCATGACTGTGTAATTGATATGCAAAGCCAGACTACTTAGTAATCAAACATTGTTTGCATTTACAATGGAGCTCTTTCTGATACATTATTCAAGCATTTTATAATTTGCAAAAGATAAGTGATTGTGTAAAGTACCATTAAAACCTACTTGTGGTATTGTGGTTTTACAACTAGTAACTGCACACTCAACCACAAAGAGACACACTTTTTTCAGAGGTCCAATACATCAAACCCCATTGAATTCGATTTCCAAATGAGTGAATTATCCTTTTTTAATGAAATCTGTATTTTTTTAAGTGTAACACGGACAGGTTGTGAAACAAAAGCAAGAAAAACAAAGGCATATTCCTTGAAAATATGTTTCTTTTCCGAACAAATGAATAAACAATCAAAGCATGTCCACTAAAAATGTTTGACATCCAAGCTGCAAAGAAGCAATAAACACTTTAATGTAACACATCATCAAAACCCATCTTAATGTGTGCAATACCAAGGCTGTCCGTATTACAAGTACAAAACACAGGTGTCAATCAATTGTGAACATCTCAGTCATTTCAAACCCAAATTCAGTGGAGTTTGCTGTTTTGCTGTTTTGAAAAGCCATTAAACAATACTTTTTAAATAAGTATAAATAGTTTGTATAAATGTTTATTAAAGACTTGAAATTGGGGGCGCTTTTAGGGTAAAGTGTTTTTGGGACACCCTGTACATGACTTAATTAGACTTGATGTACTTGACGATATTATCAATATAAGGACTACGAAGTAGTCTAATACAAAGCTACATTAAGTGATATCACATAGCAGTTGGTCGTCTTTATACTATTTGTGTTATACTCGATTCATCTGATATGTGACCCCGTACCATTCTTGCGGAGGTGAAAAATCCAATGAGGCGCAGAGACTTCTGTTAATCATGTTATTGTGAGGAATGTTAAGACCTGAAATACACTATTGTGCGTTTCCATACATAAATGAAATTGTATTTAATGGCAGGTGAGCGAGTTATATGACCGGAGTGTCCGGTGTGGCACGTGCATTTGAATTCTTTCATTTTCCCCTCTCCGACTTAATTGAATAGGTCCAAAACTCCAGGGGGACGAACGTATCAACGCGAATCGACTATAGTAAGACCACTGTTTATACATAAAGCAAAATGAAGCAAAACGAGCCTTCCCGCGCAAACTCCGCTCACAAATACACTATCCTCTCCGTCAAAATAATTTATTATTAAGCAGCTGTGTTCTTTAATTTCATTGATCGAAATTTATCACATTATAGACTTTCTTATGAGTGTATTTTTTTAAATCAGCTTTTGGATAGCTAGGTTATTTTGACATTTGCGCGATAATTGACCTGAATTAACTGCTATAATCTCACCTACTCCTGGATAACCATTGGCCGTGGTGAACTAAATTGTGCACAATTTGTTTTTCAATTTCAATTTAGTCATTTGTGTGCGCTGATCACGAACTGCAGCACACTGCACATCTGTTGTGCATCCATAGTATAATATCACTAAATTGCTTGTGAAATTCTTGTAATATTTTATTCTTTGTTGTATACCATCAATTTGCTACCATGGTTGCTTTTTCATTTCCGTGGAAGCCGTGGTGGCAAGCACAAAAAACGTAGGATTGCTACGAGGACTTGCATCAGAAAATCAACAGTGTCGAATCAGGGTAGCACAATAAATAAAAGTAACTTAATTAAGGTACAAATAGTTAATAATCTTAACCAAAATGAAGTACCCTTTGCTACCTGGAATGCCAGGTCTATCAAGGCAAAAACAAATCAGCTGCATTGTGTGACTTCTTCATCAGCAATCAGTTGGATATCTTTGCCATCACCGAATCTTGGTTGACTGGAGATAGCAGAGATGATGTAGCCATTGCCGATATCCAGAATACTTTACCTAATTATAAGCTTCGTCATTCTCACCGCCATCATAGAAGAGGCGGAGGGACAGCTATTCTCGTTAGGGATGGTCTCCATGTAAGGATAAACGAGACATGCGAGTTTAACTCCATGGAATATATGAATGTCACAATATCATCACCTTCTACCTCCTTCTACTTATTCTAATCTACAAACTCAAGTCTGACAAGAAAAATAAATTCACCTCATCAATGTTTCTAGATGAATTCTCCTCTCTTCTTGCTACTTTGACAGTTGGTAATGGCCATTTGCTCCTAACTGGAGACTTTTAAGTAAATGTTCATGTTGACGTTGCTGATGACCGTGAGGCTCAATCCTTCCTCAATATTCTAGATCTGCATGACTTGAAACAACTAGTTGTTGGCCCAACTCACATCGGGAACCACACTCTAGATCTACTAATAACTTGGAAGCAAGACAATTTTGAGAGCCATATTTCAACTCATAGTCACTTGCCGTCTGACCACTACGCTGTCAAGTGCTTCATCAAAATCAGCCGACCTGAACCGTGCATTAAAACCATGCAGACTCGGAAAATTCGCAACATCAAAAGAGACATCTTTCGCTCTGATATACGATCTGCACTTCTTTGTTTGCCTTCAGATGCTGAGTGTGATTGTCTAGTTAATGAATATAATAACATCTTATCTAAGACACTTGATGAACATGCTCCACTCGTAAACCGATCTGTAGTTCTGCGTCCTCATGCACCTTGGTACACAGATGTTCTTCGTGCAGAGAAGAGTTTCACAGACTGGGCTCACAGTATTCAAAGAGGCTTACAAAGATCAGTGCTCTAAATACAACTCTCTACTTTCTAAAGCCAAGACAGATTATCATAACAACCAGATTACTACATGTGATCAACGAGACCTTTTCCGTGTAGTCAGTAAGTTAACTTCTCCCAGAGTGGAACAACCGCTACCTGCCCATGAATGTCCAAAAGATCTTGCTGACAGTTTTGCAGAATTTTTCTATAAGAAGATCAAGAAGCTGCGTAACAGTCTACATGATACTACTATTGCCTCTATGTCCGTTGAACTAACAGAGTCATGCCAAAGCACCTTCAGCTGCTTTTCTACAGTGTCTGAAGAGGAGGTCTTGAAATCCATCAAATCAGCATCGATCAAGCCCTGCACTTTAGACCCTTTACCAGCTGGTCTCTTAAAACTATGTCTAGATGATCTGTTACCAGTCATAACAAGGATTGCCAACTCTTCCTTGTCTTCGGGCGTATTTCCCTAAGCTCTCAAGCATGCATCTGTCATCCCGCTGCTGAAGAAATCTGGCTTGGACACCAACATCCTCTCAAATTATCGCCCTATATCTATAAATCTGCCATTTCTCGGAAAGGTGATTGAAAGAGTAGCAGTGAATCAGTTGCAGACTTACCTTAATCGATAATGATCTCCATGCTCCGATGCAGTCGGCATACCGGCAATATCACAGTACTGAGACTGCTCTGTTACGGGTGCAGAATGACATCTTGACTGCTCTTGACAAACAAAAAGAGGCTGTACTAGTGTTACTGGACTTCAGCGCCGCCTTCGACACCATAGACCACAAACAGCTCCTAACCCGTCTAACTGAACGGTATTGGATTACTGGAAAAGCATTAAGTTGGTTCTCGTCATACCTAGATGGCCGAACTCAATCTATATCAGCCAGAGGTGCTTCGTCAGATCCTGTGGCGGTAGATTTTGGAGTCCCACAGGGCTCGGTTACTGGACCGATTGACTTCATCTTGTTCAGTGCCCCACTACAGGATATCATCACTGCCCACGGTATTAAATTTGTTTTTTACGCTGATGACACCCAGCTCTACCTGACTTTCCACCCTCGGGATCGTGAAGCAGCCATAAAAAAAGATTGAAACATGCATTGCAGACATCAGATCCTGGTGTAAATCTAACAAGCTGATATTAAATGACAAGAAGACGGAGATGTTGTA
This sequence comes from Ophioderma brevispina, assembly GCA_023653785.1. Classification (NCBI taxonomy): domain Eukaryota; kingdom Metazoa; phylum Echinodermata; class Ophiuroidea; order Amphilepidida; family Ophiodermatidae; genus Ophioderma; species Ophioderma brevispina. Next base: position 93,450 of record JAMKCH010022037.1, read on the forward strand.
CTTTCGCTCTCATTTTAGCAGATCGGCTAGCAACTCTCAGCCAACTATGATCATTGGCAATTATGTTATACATCCGTCAGCTGAAGCACGGAACCTTGGTGTCATCTTAGACTCATCACTAAAGAATGATCAATCATGTTAACAGCTTATGCAAAGCTGCTTGGCTCTCAATAAGGAAAATTTGGTAGTTTCGACAGTACCTTGATGACAAATCTACCATCAGATTGGTCCACGCCTTTGTTACATCTAGGCTGGATTCCTGCAATTCCTTGCTTTATGGCCTTCCAGAAAGAGAATTGACCAAGGTTCAGCGAGTTCAAAATGCAGATGCCCGTCTTGTCCTTAAAATCCGTCGACGAGACCATATCACACCAGCTCTCTACCAACTACATTGGCTTCCAATTAAACAGAGGGCTGTTTTTTTTAAGATTCTACTTCTCACCTATAAGGCCATCCACAGCATGTCACCTGCCTATATCTCTAAGCTCATCCAGCTGTATTCACCACCGAGAACCTTGAGATCATCTTCTTGCTCCCAGCTGAGTAAATCAGCCAACTCATCAACAAGTTCTATGGTGATAGATCTTTTGCTTACGCAGCAGCACATTTGTGGAATAAACTCCCTAACAGTATCCGCTTAGCTCAGTCAGCAACTATTTTCAAGTCACGTCTGAAGACATTCCTATTTACACAACATTTTGGCTCCTGATACGTATCCTGTTTCTGATGCAGTCCAATCACTAATTATAATTCTGGGATTTTTTTCCTTTCTTTTTCTTATTCTCTACCTTCATCCAATCCGGTTGCCTAGGATAGTTGTTTTCATCAGTTTAGGTATAGGGGTTAGAGGCATCTGAATCCAGGAAAGATCAAGACTTAACCGATGTCGCTGTGGGGTACATACACACAGATCCTCACAGCTGACGATTCAGGTGTATCCCCATATGTTCTTAGTATGGGAGGCAACTGGGTTGTCTTTCTCTTCTATCTGTTGTTCGCTATATATATATGTTTGAATTTCTACTTAAATTTAAAGTTTTTGAAATTGTGTATAATTGATGTATATCATTGTTGTTTTAACATTAGAATTTTATCTATTTTTGTATTTGTCGTATTGATATTTTGTATATTGCCCCTTTCTATGTGAAGCGCCTAGAGGCCTCTGCATTAGGCGCTATATCAAGATTGTTATTATTATTATTATTATTCCGTCATGCGCCGTATAACGTTGTGCAGTAGTGCTTGACGGAATGAATGGCAATACCTCATTTGCATCAATGGGACTTCTATATGAAACGTCTACCATAATTTGCTCACTCTGCATGTATTCAGTGTGAGGGGGTCGTTGAGTTGTCTTAAAAAAAAAGAACATGTTTAAAAATCCAGATTTCTTGGACATAGTGCAATGTCTGATATTCCCGATTGGCAAGATATCTAATGTTGTTCTTTGAACAGTATACAAATATTAGGCCATGACAGAGATCGTTAATGTTATTCCTTGACCAATATAAAATATTAAGCCGTGGCACAAGCACAAAAAGGCGTTGTAATACCAATAAACCAAGAACCAAAAAATTATAATCGGGTGTGTCAATTTCAAAAGTTGCACATTTAAGGGGTTTGACGTGTTAGCGAATTACTCGATAGAATTTTCTAGAATTCACATATATAGTATTTTCAACGGTGCTAATCAAGAATCTGAAACAAAAAGAGAGTGTCACCGACTTTGTTTCCGAGCTTTAGCTAAAGATAAAAAGTTATTGGGTCGCTTTTTAAACCTCACAAGTCTATGGGAAAAGTAAAAAATGATGCTTGAATCGCCTACAAAATAACAACTACTCGATATAATTTTTTTTTAATTTCAAAGTATGGGGAGGTCCCGATATGGTTCTTCAAAATTTTGAAATAAAAAATGGGGGTCACCGACTTACTTTTTCCATTACATGCCTAAAACCACTGAACTTTGACACTTTTTCACTTTGGGCGCCTCGTTGGGCGGCAAGAAAATTCCGCGCCACATTCGGCACGCAACAAAGCAGGAACGCAGACGTAAAGATGCGCGATTTTAATAAACGCAAACAAAACGCACAGTTATCCGCGGTATCTGCGCACGATACGCTTTATTCCGTTGTCGTCTATGGAGCCCGGACTATGATACCTGCCGGACTATGATTACTTTCAAACCGGGAAATAAAGATCAAAACAATTTGTGTGCCGGAAAAATAAGTACATGGACAAAGAGGGTGAACATTCCTCAGCACATGGCTGGGTAAGGTGTGGGGAATACAAATAACATTCGGTCAATGTACGTTGTACTGGAAAACATATCAAAGATAGCATAATGTCAGCGATAAATGTGAAAAGAGTATTGGTATGGGTCAGTGTCTTTGCACGACTTTGTTAGTGTGTGTGTGTGTGTGTGTGTGTGTGTGTGTGTGTGTGTGTGTGTGTGTGTGTGTGTAATGTATGTATGAATGTAATGTATTGCGATCATAATAACTATTACAGAGAATAGTGTGAATAGTTAAGTTACCAAGAGGAGTGACCCTTATGCAATAAGTAACAATGGAACCTTATACACGAGGCATTATAAGGTTAAACAAGGAAACAAGCTAAAATTGATCGTTGGGTTGTGTAGTTGACGAAAATACGTGATGGCAAAATTTAAAGTGGTGGCAATTTGCATAAACCAACATTTTCCAAAATGGCCGTAATTTTAAAGGTAAGAGTGCTACTATAGCGACTTAGTGTCGAAATGTATGCTGTCTGGGTCAAGAGGTTCAATATACAATTGCCAGAATTGTCTGAGTCATGACAATTTATATTCACGGCTTTTTTTTATTTTTCAAGATGGCCGACATCTCATCTACGAAAACCGTATATATCTTATTATATAAACTAAGAAGATGATTTTGGTGTCAAAAAGAGTGTTTTCTGGGTCAAGGAGTTCAAAAAATTATTCTCAAAACTGTAAGATGAATATAAGAGTGATGTTTATTTGCATATGTCACTGTTTTCCAAGATAGCCCAAATATTTTAAATGCAAGTACCCAAGAGTGTTAGAGTTTCTGCAATGTCGACTTAATGTGGCAAAGTGATAAAATATTTGACCCAAATGCTTGATAATTAATACCAACACAAAATCCTCAGTAAGTTACTCCCCTTAGAAATTCCTAATTGCGCTGTAGGTTACCTGTGAACGAAAAACCCCAAATATTGACTACCAACAGGTGTACACGTGACGAAATTCAAGGCCATTTTACTCTTGACATATTTGAAACAAACATATAATGGTTTCTATTAAAGTAATACAGGCCTAAATATAAAAATTCCCATGCAATTCCAGATGTTTGGGCTGAATACATATAGAGTAATCAAGGTGTCACATTTTGGGTGTCACATTGGTGGTCAATGAATAACATGACTCGCGACTCGTCTGACAGTTTTGAGAATATTGCTGTTGAAATCTTTGACCTAAAAAGATACACTTTGTCACCCATCTTGGAAAATGTCGGCACATGCAACATTTGATAGTTTTGGGAATAGTTTTATTGAACTTCTTGACCAAAAAAAAATGTAACACCAAAATTGTCTTCTAAAGTGTTTTTGCCTTTAAGATGGCTGCCATTTTCGAAAATGGCGTCGTATGCAAATTGCCACCACTTTTAATTCTGTCATCACATGTTTTCATGAACTCCACATCCCTACGGTCAATTTTAGCTGTGATGACAAATGTTATTATTCCGGCCTCAGTAGCACTCTCTTAAAATGGTTGGTGCTGCAGCACTATATACGTGAATAAGATCATATGCTATCTACGGTAGATAGTATACGTGAAAACATAATGCACTGATGATAGCACAGAGTAACTATATATTTTTAACGAGGTAACTAACAGAAATCTTAAACAATTATCAAGGGAAGCCACGTTGAGAATGCATAAACCAGATTGAACATGTTTATAAAATGACAAGCAATATTATGGTGCATAAAAGTAATATGTATGTGTGTTTGTGTGTGTGGGGGGTAGGCAAGAATAGGTGTGGGTATGTTGGCTATTTAGCAAGGAATCTTGTACTATATATCATGAGAAGCCACATTGAAACTACAGGGCAATATTATGGTGCATAAGAGTTATATGTGTGTTTGTGTGCTTGTGTGTGTGGGGGGGGGTAGGCTTAGGTAGGTGTGGGTATGTTTGTTGTTTCTCAACCAATCTTATACAATGTATCATGAGAGGCCACATTGAAAATACAGAACCATATGTTGGATGAACCAAAATTTGTATATATAAAGCAGTATTATAGTGTACAAGAGTAATGTGAGTGTGATGATGATGACGATGAATTTATTATTATTATCATTATTATTAGCGTTATAAGCTTATATATGGGTTAAGGGGAAATTGGCTATTGTTATGCACTGATTAAGACGTTAGGGCGAAATTTCGTTTCCCCTTAACGTTATCCTTTGTTTGCGCTTTATTTCGTTAAAGGATATGAATATTGATTTATGCAAATTAAATATAATCCACTAGAATAACAAAGGATATGAATATTAATTAATCTAAATAATAATAATAAGAGCTCATTATAACCTAATGAATAATTAAAATTTCCCCCTAAGTATCATTTTAAAGTAATTATTATTATTAGTAGTAGTAGTAGTAGTATTACAAGTATTCAAGTACAAGTACACATGTTTGGTGTTACTTTTCATCGGGAGAACCATAATTTAATTCGATTTCAAAGTTGTAAAAGTAACAAATTACTGCAAGGCAATTTGATTGCATCATAAAGTTCATGTATGACGAATTCAGTAAGAGTTATGACATAACAGCTCGCAGACTACCAATGGGCGTGCTTTATTCGCTTAGCGCCACCAAGTCAAAGAGCGTAGTACCGTCTGAACCATCGTATACTACTGTGTCAATTCATTTACGTCATGCCCTCTCACGCCACCAATCATTTACTGTTGTGTCTCGCTAGATGGAGCTTACAAGGGCCTCCGCCTCTGCCATTTTTCTGGTGATAATATTATTGATATGTACACAGAGAACCAATGGGAAAACCACAGATTATTCATCACGGTAAGTAAACCAAGAAGATATCAACAAAGATAAACTTAGATCTAAATGTAACTTTCGTTTCGTGAGCTTTTGCGTGAACTAGATTCGTTGTTGAAAAAAACACAAAAAGTGAAAAGAAAAATGAAGTTTTTAAAAAAATCCAATACCAGGCGGAAAAAGAAGTTTCATAGATTAATTTGTACCTATTTCTTTTCGTTTACATCTCTTTAGATATTGGACAATTATATTTCAGCGTCTTTAGCTGACAGCATTCCTAACGAACGTTAGCGTTTTACATTTTACAGTAATTTAGAGAGCATTACAGAAATGAAAGTTTATTAAAAAAGGGACATTTGTCTACGTGTCATTGTTTCAGTTGCAAAACTAGTAGTTAATCAGCAGTTGTGGTAAACGTAGACGCTGCAAAATATTCTTCGAATAGCAATGAACAATAAATGGTGGCATAGTACGTGCTTAGCTTGATTTCGCAATCCATATCTGGTTATAAATTGAAAGTTGCAGCATATACCAGGTATTTAAAAAAATTGGATAGAATAAAGTGCCTAATGATTTTACAATTTAAAAGTTTGCGCAAATACGAGTACAGTGCTATCAAACGTTACCTCATTAACCTTGGTATACACAGTAGTGGTGTTAGTGGTAGCAGTAGTAGCAGTGGTGGGAGTAATTGTAGAAGTATATTAGAGAAGGAGGGCACGAGGTTATTACTTTGAAATTGTTGTGATTGTACAGCAGCACCTACGGAAGTTTGCTTCTTTTGCTGTGAATAATTGATTATTAACGATGTCGTTATGTCGTGATTGCACCTGACTAAACGTTACAAAGTATAATATTACAGTCAAGCTCTAACACCCGATACACATGAGCATCACCAAAACAAATTGATGCGTTAAACGATAATGTCCAGCTTTTGGCTGCATGGTTCGAGGCACAAGGTCTGTGACCTATCACGGCCGAATTCGAATACTTTTAATTTATACGTTAATATAAAATTCCTCTCTATAAAGTCCGTTTTAATTTTACAAATTACAGAAAATTTTTATTCTTCAATAATCACATGAAAATCGAGTAACAGAGAAACCTGGTATTGGCAAAACTACATTTAACGATAAAAATGAAACCAATCCAAAGAGATATTAAGAAATTTAGAGTGTAAGATTTTATTTGGACATTATTATGATACAGCCCTACCTAAGCACTTGGCAAACATCTATGTGGCGCCAAATTGCTAATTTGTGGGTCTGTTTAAAGGCACAATCAGTGATCCACCCAAAAAAGTCAAAATATTCAAAATTAGCAGGAGTAGTTTAAGAGTAGTTGAGGAGTATCAAAGCAGAAGAAGCCTCCTCGGTTGGTTCCAATTGGAGCGTTGAGAAGTAGCAGAAGCAGAAGTAAAGGATAAGTCTGTAGAATTCGCGCAAGCTATTTTTTTTTCAAATGCAAAATGACAAAAAGGAAGAAAACAGCACTGTTCACAGATATGAATCTCCATTCAATTACGTGCTGTAGAAAGTGTCCATACGGACGGTAATGACTAAAATATCCAATTTTGTCTTTATGAAGTTGCTTTCAGCCTTATAACTTGCAGGTATGTTAGGATAGCAACTTCTTACAGATATGCGAAAATCTGATTTTTGATTATTTTTCGATTTTCTGATTGGAAAATCACTGACGGTGCCTTTAACTCATGTAACAAATGTTAAATATTAGCACAACCTTTAACGCTAAAGTTTACTTTTTTCGATCTGCTCTTATCAGTAAATGATCGCCCCTCCAAACGTTAGGCAAATTTGAAAAGAAACCAAAAACAAGACGAAAATAAACAAAAACAAACTTAAAGTAAATGCCAACAATTCCTAATTTAGGTAACTCATAATGAGCTCAAATTCATTTCATATAAGAGTAAATGTGTGTGTGTCAGAAGTAATTTACTTAATAGAGTTTGACAATAGACAAAATGTTTGAATGCTTCATTTCTTGCTTCATTAGGCATTTTTTTGATATGTGACATACAGTATTATATTGTTATCAAATTAATTTAATATCTTTTTTTAAGAAGATTTATCCAAAACTAAAGAGAACATATCAGGCGGGTTTTCTTCATTGTAGTTCTCTGAAAGTTTCCCATTTAAATCAAGAAAGGCTGAATGTTCAATTAAAGAACGACTTGAAATCGAACTGGTCTTAACCTGTTTGTTTCAGTACTATAATATTTCAAATATAGATAAGTGTCGGATTGCACACTGATTTCAACATCTCTATCACTGTGAATGTAGCTTACAAATATGTAGGTCAGTTACTATATCTTTCTAAGCCGAAAACCATGGATACAATATAACCTGCTTTATCTGTTTGACCAAGAAAACTTAAAAATAAGGACTTGTCTTGTTTTGTTGCAAATAGTTCGATACAGAATCGCAATGTTAAGAGCTCGTTTGCAAAAACCGACATCCATTTTTTCCGAATTGAGACACTGGTATAAATAATCAGTCAATTGTATGTGTTACATTGGAATATTTAAAGTGACGCATCAATTTATTGAAAATGGCTTACATATACTGTATATCAGCTTTTTCGAATGAATTCTTCATAATAGAAACTGCTTCCTAGTAGCAATTAGTACGTGTATATCGTTTCGTCAGAATGTTTATGTCTATTAGAATAATCAAATCGTTCTCCAAAGGCATATCTACAATTTGTTGTTTGCTTCTTTGCAAGCAACCCAAGATTCACCAAAGAATGGAATGCATACAATAAGAATCGTACTAAATAACTAAAATGTTTAGCTAAGAGAAATGTGCAAACATTTATAATTATGAGGGAAAAAACAACCTTTTCTTAACTTTGCCACCTACAAAAACATTAGCAAATTTAATGAAAACGTTCCAGGTTAAATTATAATTATAATTCATTTCATAATTGTATATCACTCTAGGGTCTATAGAGTTGCAAACTGAACTAAACCAATGAATGCAACTTGTAAAATACATATGTGAAATAAATGCACAAATAAAAAGCACGTTTTCGTTTACAGGGAAGCGTCAACTTTTTTCCCACTAAATTTATTTTTTTTTAAATCATATATGGAAAGTTCAAATTTCATCAAAATGTGTTTGTGTGTGTTTATGTTTGTGTGTGTGTTTATGTTTTTGTGTGTGTGTTTATGTTTGTGTGTGTGTATGTACAGATGTGTGTTTGTGTGTGCAGATGTGTGTTTGCTTGTGTGTGCATGTGTGTGTGTGTGTGTCTGTATGTCCCGTAATTAAGCTTGCCGCTAGTGGGATGGCCAATACGGCCATTGATCTTCAAACTGAATATAAGATGGAAAAAGTCAATATCGCTGTCATATTTCAAGATGTGTTGTTTAGAGTTCAAAATGTTATTGAAGTAGAGGCGCTTTTGATGATAAACCCATCAGTGAGCTAAAAAAAGGCCCTGAGGGTTGAACGACCACATTCCCACTTCCTGTGAGGAATGTTTGATGCTGGGATTTCATACATTAACCGTGTTATATCAACTTTTTATGCGCAAACACCGTCCGTATGTTATTTACTGGAAAGAAACAGTTGGTTAATAATATGAGATTTGCCGATAATCCAAGAAAACACCGAGAACTGGCTCGCTCAACACGCTTTTTCTATGTTTGAATATGAATGCAAAGTAGACAATTTCGGAAAATGTAATGTTTGATTCTAGGAAAGAGACTGCAGTAGTAGCAATGGCACTTGAGATTTATAGAATACACGGTGGCATTGCAGTATATACTTGTTCTTAGGGAGTGATTGGTACTTAGGTATAAATTAACATTTAGTCGACCACTTCGTCTTAAGTTATCGATAGCAAACGTGTCTCTATTCCATACGTACTTATTTAGCTGCTGAAGTAATTTGTTTCAAATTGTTCTTTTAAGTTTGAATTTTCTTTTACAAATTCGATCCTGAAGATTTAAATATCACGTCAGAAATGACCTTCTTGTCACAGCAATCAGGGTATGCTTGAATAATTTGCACAGTCGTAGACTAGTCGTTCCAACGGCAAGACTTATGGATATAATAAATAATCTCCATCAAACTTCTAACCTATTAATGTTGAATTTCATGACAGCTCTGTTGCAAAAAGGTATTATGTTTCAATTTGTAATATCGCAAGGTTTCATGGCAGGGTAATCGATGCGCAACATATTAAGTGTTACCAATATATTATCACAATTTCAAATTTGAGCTTTTGGTTCGTACCGTTTAATAACAGTACCTTTTTTAAACTGGAGTGTCATTTTTTTATTCTAAAAACTTCAATTTTAAACTAGCACCAAAAGCGTTACAAAATTAATTCTGGTCTTGGAACTATTTGGGTATGTACATAGGTAAATATGAGTAGAATTTCTCCCTTCCCTAGAGAAGTCCATATCGGACGTCCCAGGGACTTCTAACGGCATACGCAAAGCAATTGAGAAAAGGGACCCACCGCTTATACTTCAATATCCGTCGACAACACGTAGTACACTCTAAAGACCTCTTCCCCTAGGATCACTAGCCTGGAGCCCAGGCTGTTGATTCTATTTCTTGTGGTTATTATGACAAGATGTACCTTGAATAAAAAGGCAACACCTTGGAAAAAGGGCTGGTAACACACTGAAATTGGCCGTCGCCGTAACGTGTGAAAAACCAACAAAACAGTGACTGGGACTCTACTACGATTTTGGAGACAAACACCAGGTGGACTAAAATGACGATTATGGGTGGTTTGTACAACAAATTTAATCCCAACAACTTCAACAGGAACAATATGAGAAAGGAGGGAGTGACCTCCCGAATGAAATGAAATATTAAAATGGTGCCTTCTTTCCACTGAAGCTGATCAAGTATGATTAAGTATAGTCTGATTTTGTTATTCGTGTTACTTCATGCATATTGTCGAGTGAATGGTTTCCTTGTAGATTGCAAAAATTAAAGTGCAATTAAGTGCAAATTTTCTGTTATTGTAGATAAAAGCTTCAACGTTTGGTATTATTAGTTTAAAATAAATTTAAATTTCATGATCCCTTTTGGGTTAATTCATTAAATGAAATATTTGATGATCCTCATGGGTTGTCTTGTTTATGTGCAGAAGGTGTACGAATTATTTAGATTATGTGGACTTATATATATTTGCCTTTATGAAATATTTTGGTGCTTTTGTCACTCAATCCGTATAATTAAATCTAACCGACATCACTTTTACTTCCAGAGACTGCGGCGATCAGTAAGTCACGATCTTTTTAAATCCCATACAACACATGTTTTGTTAATGGACACCAATAGGTTCCTGGCGTACTTCAAAGAACGGATTAAATATTATGAATGGCAATCGATCTTTAGATGAGGCCATGCAAATATGTGTGCTTCAATCTACGCCACATTAAAGTCGTGTTGATTTTCCCGAATAATAACCCATAGTAAAGTAGTCTTTTGTATGCATGTCAACTTATTTTATGACATCTCTCCCTTAGTGTGTAGCAACTTCTCTATTAGTTTCTCTAACACCCGCTAGAGTACTGAAAGCTTCTCCCGGGAAAGAATAAATTTTACTCAACTTTTCCTTTTTTTCACATTATTGGACTACAACGACTTAATCAAAGTTATCAAACCGTTGATGTTGATTCATGTTTGTATCAAAATGTATTACACAGGAAATCCTGGGTGCACTCTTTGTATAAAAAATGGGGGGTTGTTTTAACTTGCCTCTTGGCAACGAGATTCAAAATACGTGGAATTGACAAACCTTAATCAGAATTGCAATCAATGAACAACAGAACCTTAATAATACAATTATTGTGACGTGCTTATATATTTTTTTATACTGGTGAAGTTTATTGGCGTAGTCCATAAAAAGTAGGGCATTTTCAAGAATTTCAAACAATTACAAACGTTTGATAGAATGAAAAATTTTAAGAAAATCAGCCCAATTTAAGATATTCCATTTTGTTTAGTATCACAAGCAACGTTTTGTTTTCAACACGGAAAATAGGATTATAGTATTTTGATTTTGTTCTTAATTTGTATTATTATTTTTTATGTTTCTTTGTCTGTTATTTTAATTCTTAATGTGGACAAACTATACCAAGAAATATGTAAGTACTTATTTTCCTTTATGTATGTGTGTATATAGGTACGTGTGCGCCGAATGTGTGTGTGTGTGTATGTGACAGAAAGTTTGTGGGTGTGTATGGGCGTATGTGTGCGTTAGTGTTGGGTGTGTGGGACTGCGTTTATGTAGATAGGGGATGCTAATTCAAATTATTTATACCGCACTTTCAAGCCATATAAAATAGCTAAGCCCAAACTATCTTATATTCTCAATTTCCAGGCCTTGTCTTCGTTTTAGTTAGGCAGGTTTTGTTCCATAGTTCTATTTATCAGTTGACAGATCTAACCATATATTTATTCCCAAACTCGTTATTTTTACATATCAATTTGAATTTGATTGAGAATATTCCTACCTCAAACAATGATCTTCTTCGCCTTAAACAATACTTGGGCAACGTTAAAAGACATATAGAAGTACGGCATCGTTCTTGACAAAATAAAGCTTATTATCTACCTTTAGGGGACGTGGGCCCAGGACCACATATCCGCAAATGATTTTGAAGTTCGTTACTAAGGGCCATGCAATTTTCGTATTTAATTGAAAGGATCCTCATACCGTGACAAAATTTCAGTACTTAAAATATTGTTTCACGCACTTAGATTCGTAATATAATTACCTGTTACTCTTAATTACATCAAACATTTTAATTTAATCCGTATGCGTGTAGTACACCATGAACACATCGTTTGTTTTTTTACAGTTTCTAATCTAAACACTGGGACCATATCGTTCTTACCTAACAAAACAGGAAAATCGATTCTCAACTTTATCCAACTGACCACGAAAAATATGTTATGCCGGACCATTTGCATTAGCATTGATCTACTTCTTCGTGACCTTTATATTGCAATATTTTCCATTGCATCCAATTGCATTAATATTCATTGCATAAGAAATGCTTCAGTCGAGCAATCCTCTTAATTAGTCAATTATTAATATATCCATAGAGATAATTTGCAATCATACTATGTATCATATATAATTCATTTTATCTACCTCACTTGCTATGTATTTAGAATATAAGTATTAAAGATCCGTAGTGCAATTTCTTATTTTATCGTTTTTATTTTCAAATCATATTTAGGCAAAATGCTGCTAATTGCAGGAAAACGCACATCAGTGCTTCAAATTATAGAGAATCAAAAAGCATCAAGAGTAAACAAATTAAAATAATGTACCCGTCACTCGGGAGAAAGAAAGATTCAAATTCAAAACTATCTATGTCTATATCTTCAGTTTCTTAATTAAACCATAATAATCTGTATTTAATTTCGACAAATGACTTTTCACAGATATTAATATTAGACCTGTTTATTTTAACTTATCTTCTTTCTTGTTTTGTGCACATTTATTTTGAGCTGACATTCTACAAGTGACACTTTTCTGATAAGTAGTACACTTATTTACTAATATGAGTGCCCAATCAGTGAATGTAGCTTTAAACCCGTAAATATCTATGGAATCACAGTGTTTATCGACACGCCGTATCACGTTCAGGTTCTTTTTACTCTTAGTATTACTTTCACATTTATGTGCATTGATAAGTAATACTGTCACATTGTAGTTACTTAACGCCACAGTTGACTTGATGCAGTAGTTTAACGGCTAGTGTGTACTTGTCATGTAGACCACGTGCTAAACTTAGTGTCTTATTTCGTGGATCACTTGCTAGTTTCATAGTCGATGGCCGGTCACCTGTCCCACCGTTAGTAATGGGATCAGATAATGTATCGATCTGTTATCAAGTTCAGCTAAACCGAAGACAACCTATGTCCTATTTTGCACACATCTCATTCTTGTAAGCGCAGTCACCAGCCTTACCGTTTGATGAAAATATTGATATCCCAGCACTTAGAGTTAATAACTAATTGACGTTTTATTTTATGGATGTAATGATCCGGAACAAAATTATTGACGGGAAATAATAGCAATATCATTAAAATAATGCTATAATATTATAGCATAAAGGTACTCCTGTATAATTCTCACGTATTTTCAATATCAAGTTCAAAGATGATATGGAGAGAATGTAAGAATACCAATCAACAAAGTCAAATCAATCTAATATTTCTATCAACGAATAAAAACAACAACAAAAACAAAATATGGAGGAAAAGGGGACAAAAAATAACATAAGAGCAAAGCCAAAAATTAAAACAAACAAAAATGCCTCTGAATACCATTGAAAATTTCTTTCAAAGTCACACAATCTGTATGATTTTGCAATCTAATTGTGAACATCTGCATCTTCCTGCCAATGATACATATCAATGAAGACGTCGTAATCTACTACAACAGTTATTGTCACAAATATTGAAATTGATCAAAGCCGATCAATGGTAACATGCTTGCTTGGTGACATGCAAGAGAGAGGCTCATTGCCCGCTAGTGCTGTCAATCCGCAAGGCATTCATCAATTTCCGTAACGTATAATAAAGTTATTTGATTTACACATTGACTGTAGCAAGAACTGGCCACACCAGGTCACGTAAGGTGCAATCCTGATGCCGTCCATCATTTTTTCTACATCATTTAATTAAACTAATATATCTCCAGTTAGGTTTCTTTTTTCCTTATTTTTAATACAACTAAATTATATTGAATACACATTGTTAGTCTCTTATATTACTAAATACAATTTTCCTTGAGGCGTAGGTGCTCATAATTAACATGCGTTTGAACATACAGGGTGTATTAAAAATGCACGGGATGCTGCCGACCCTGACCTCGATATGTTCATTCAACCGTAACGTTTCTGACATAATCGTAATACTCATTCTTTACACTACATATTCTGAAAAAATGAAAGAAATCGCTTGAAAAATGAAGCAGTTATGAACAGTTTTGTACATCTTCCTCCCATTTCAATGGAGTTTACAGGGTAAACCGCATTTTTAAAATAAATGAATAGATACCTCACTCATATTGTCAATGACATTCTTGCTATGTGGTTTATTGTGGCACTGGTATGTTAAAAGTAATAAGAACATGTTCTTCTTTTTCAAAATAATAATAATATTATTAAGCCTGTAAGGTTTTTTTCAATAATTGTTTGCATAAAATATTGCACAAAATAAAATGGATCAGAGAAAAACTTTCATGGATCAACAACATATTTAAACAGATTTGAAACAGATTTTGAATGATAATTCTTTGCACAAAATATTACACAAAATCAACTTGATCAGATGAAACTTTCATAACATGTATTAAAACAAATTTGAAACTGATAAAGCATTCTGGATAGGCATAATAATACTGCACAAAATAACACTGTTCTAAAGACACTTTGGCAGTGCTCTCCACAAAGTCATTCAGTTCAATTTCAAAACTTTATAAACGTTATGGGCTTCTTGAACTTGGCAAAGAAATTGTTATATTAATGTCTATTGTCTTAGATTTTTGACGAAGTCTTCCTTCAACATTGATTTCAACCTTTGAATTTGCAGAATCGTCTTCAAAGGTATACCAGCTTATGACAATATTGACTTACTGAACTGAACAATATTGAACTACTTTAAACTAAATAGTTTAAAGGTCCCTGGAAATGAGATGATAAACCTACTCCAAATCTTTATGGGACAATCCATTCCAATAAACAGGGCCAGAAAAAAGAATACACTGCCAGTGACGTCATTAGTGAAACTAATGATTTTCAGTCAGTGTCATGAATAGATTCACACCAGTCACCTGGAATTTTCTATTACTCTCTGAAAAATCAACGGTACCACAAATGATGTCATCACCAACCCAAATATTGAATGCTTTCTGGTCGCTCCTTGTACACTTGACACAAACCACATCAATTTTATTTGCATTTCCTGGGACCTTTAATTAGAGAGAGAATAAAGTTATTGAGAGGAGATTTTCTGGAACAGGTGATAATTGACTTTTTGAATGTTTACAGTGTTTAAAATTAATAATCTGATACATTTTATTAATTGACTTCCTGCACTGATTATCATTCACTGAAAGGTCAGAAAGATTTGTCACCATCAGACAAAATTATGGAACTGAAATCCCAGCTTAAATCCCATTGGAATGAGGTAAAAATGTAACAGCCTAGAAAATTTATCATATCTGCCTCATTTCTTCACCAAATTCCTATTTTTTTCAGCATAGAAAGTAGCATTATGCACATTATGAAACCATCAAATTCGTCATCGTCAGTCTCTGAGTACAAGGCAAAGGTCAGAGCTTAACTTGGTTTCCTTTATGCACATTTGTTTTGATACACACTGTAATTTGTACGCGTCGACGTTTTCTTCTTCTTTAACTCCTCCCTTCATTTTATTTTTAGATTTAAAAATTATTGCAACTATCAAGTCTTGACAGGAACAATTTCATGAATCCATGTCACAGAAGTTGACGCCCCCTTTTCTCAACACCGGACAAATCTGCCTAAATTTGAGTGTGCTAATTCGAAATAATAGTACCTTCATCCAGTGACGAACTGACCGTCGTGACATTGACTAAACTCGTTTGACGGGGACCTGTCATATAAGATGGTGTAAGTTAATTTTACTGTCGTGTCAGCATTACCAATGCTTATTCTTATCTTATTTTAATAAAACTTTTAATAATTCTTTTGTTGTAATGTACAAATTTGTAAAGAAATGTTTGTCGGCAATTTTGTTTGTAATGTTTGTTTGTAACATATATCAAAGCAGTGGACTAGTAGCGGATATGAACAAGAAGTGAGCTTCATCCCTTGTGGTTTTGGTGGTGGTGGTGGTAAGGTGGTGGTGGTGGTGGGTGGTGAGGTGGTGGTGTAGTGGTGGTGGTGGTGGTGGTGGTGATAAATAAAACTGCGCGTTTGGTGTTCGCATGCGTTTCGGATCAGACAACTTTTTGATTACTTCCATTGGTTGCCTGCTAAGGCAGCGAAAGTTATCAGATATAAAATCCTTCTTTAGGGTAGAAATCTCACACAGACAGGTCCATCATACCTTACGATGAGTCTAATTTGTAATAATGTGTAACAATAAAGTTTTATGAAAGATTGATAGAGAAAACGGAATTTGTACACTGCAGCTGCAGCCAGAGAATGAGTTTGGGCCCCTTGGTCCTTTCATTGTTTTGCTACTTTACCCGCCAGTAGAAACCCAGTCATCGGCCAATCTTGTCCCATTGGCTTGCGGCTCCTTGTGACATCGGCGTCGGCGTATTTCCCACAGGGTTTGGCTTTTTTCGCCATTCGTCATCACATAGCATCAAGAGTAGGTCATGGTTTTGGTTAATTGACAAAATAAATGGTTTTTCCATCCTCCTCTCCTTTTTTATAGAGTGGTAGGACATTCTCGCTACCAGTTTTATTTTTCATATTCTGGCCAAATTTGGCCGGTCATTGCATGTATTGGCATTTATTTTGGATTCATTGATTAATATGGCAATTTTATCAATACGGATAACTGATGTGAGTGGGCGCGCTAGAGGCCTAGCTGACTTCAGGCTATGAGATTATGCTATATGTATTAATTAAAACATTTATCAATGTTGTATGCAAATAACAAATATTAAGGTATTTTCATTTAATTTAGTTCAGGCCATCCTAGAGGTATTTGACTTCAGAGTTTCTTGCACTCAGTTTCAGCCTATTGCATTAATTAAATTATTAATATTGCAATGTAATCTTTAGATATTGGATTTCTTCGAAGCCTTAGAGTATCTGACTTCAGTTCACTAGTTTATGTTAATATTCAACAATTGTTATCTCAGGCAGTTGTGTTAATCCACACTTTAATCCAATATTCTAATTGACCCCTAGACTGATGCAGTAAGCCAGACTCAATGGTTATTATTATCCAAATATAGTAATATCAGCCTAATCTTTGCTACAATGGGTCTCTAGACTAGGCCATAGTCGATTTTTGCAATTTTTTTTAATTTATTTTTGTGTGCTGTGGTCCCATCTTCATTTAACCTCCCAGTATTATCATCATTATCAGACGTATGGTCTGTATATTAAAATTTGGTCTACTTTTGAAATCCAAAAATGTGCTGACAGAAGACAGTAAGTGTGAACTTATTGGGGTACTGCCCTTTGCATTGTGAGAAAAAATTTGGACTTCTGTCAACAGTTTGGATAGAGGGAGTGGTTTTTATAGCGACACATTGGATGTTATGTGTTGAATTCCTCTCCAGGGCCGAAAGGCTTTGTTGTTTGGTGGAGGAAAAGTGGATTTTTGGTTGAGTTCTGAGGTCAAGTTATTTCAAGAAATAAGCACATCTAGACTTGCCAATCCGTAATATTCCATGTTCCTAAATGGGGTATCATATTGAGGAAATGTACTAATGATGTTGTCTTGGAACGATTGGGGCTAAGTTGGTGATAAAATGAAAAATATGGAAATCCGACGCATCTGGGGATGATTTATAAACAGGGACCTTTAAGATGTGTTCCTGAAAAAGGATATAAGTTGTTGTTTTTTTATCCGGCCACGAATGCTACCTTTTTTGGCGAGATGGTTCAACTTGAATTGTGGACTGAAGAATGTGGAGGTCATGAATCAAATCCAACATCCCATAATACATTGTGTCAAGTTTCCTACATAATGCTGGTAAATAGGGTAACAAACTACACATGTCGTATGCAATCTTTAAATGGTCTCATCTATTGTGTTATGGGATATGGTGGAATTGATTAAAGGGCACACCACTTGAAGTGCTCCAAGGGCCATTCTATAGGCCTATTGTTTATTGTCCTATCTAATTGACAATTTACTATGCTAATAATTAAATCGAAATTTTAATAATTGTGCTTTTGTTGTGGACAGAATTAGTTAATCCAAAAAATATTTTGTAAATGGGAAAAAAGCAAGCCACACTTTGATCTCTTAAACTGTACATGTTGTCATATGTTGTTAGCAATTGTCCATTTTGTTTTGTTTCTTGTTTGAGCTTTTGGTTTTCCGAAAGATGCACCGTTCTTTTTGCTCCCCCCCCCTTTTTTTTCTTCTTTTTTTAAAACTACTAAGTAAGTAATTGTCGTGCCGACAAGCTCGTGCGAGGAGGCGTTGGCCAGACGCCTCCATATTATTTTTTGCTGTAGGGGGGGGGGGGGGGGGCTCGCCACGCCTCCCGCACAGCCGTAGTCTGTTACTTTCCCACATTGAATAATGCTGGTACCCATTTATCCACCCTTGTGGAGAGGAGTAATTGAGGTAAGCGCCTTACTCAAGGGCCCAACACGTTGGCCGCAGTGTGACTGCGAACCCCAAACTTTGGGGGGGGGTGGGGAGGGGGCGGGGCGAATGCTCAATCCCTGGCCACACGGCTTAACGTGAATCACGAAGTTGGGAACAGTAGCCAAAATAAAAACGAATATAATAAAACAAATACATGGAAACAAAATAAAATAAATTAAATATAATAAAATACAAATTCGAGAATTAACAATGGAAACAATGAGTGAAAAAAAGAAAAGCCCAAAGACCATACCAATTACGAATTTAAGAAAACAATAAATTAAAATTAATTAAAATTACATAACATAATATAAGTAAATTAAATAAAAACAAAAATTAATAACCAAATAAATGTAAAAAAAATAATAAAAAATGCAACTAAATGAAAATACATCAATAAATAATGTACTAAAATAAAAATGAACTAATAAAAAATAAAGATAAATTGATTAAATTTATTCTTCTTTATTTCCATATCATCAACATTTATAATGAGTACAATACAAAGGAAGTGAGAAAAAATAATACAATTATATAGCGGAGGTGACCAAAAGGCCAAAGTTGGTCAGACGCGGGCACCTCCGTTCATAAAAGTAATATAAATAATTACAAAAAATAAAAACTACAAAAACGTTGCAACTAAATGTTTAGGTAGCTTATTATGACCCAGTTAATGAATGAAAGCAAACACTGCCACAAAATTAAAGTTAGATCTAGGTATACGCCATCAGAAAATGATGATGCTTTAATAAGCTGCTTTTTAAACACATACATGTTTTTATAACACTTAATGTTCGGTGATAATTACATTCCAGTATTGCGGGCCCATTGTTCTTATCCCTCTTGACGAAAAACTTGTTTTACAATGTCTAACGTAAAACTCATCTGTGCTTCTCGTGTTACGACTGTTTCTATAATTAAAGTAATTAAAAAAGACATTTGGAAGTTGGTGTGAAACAAAATTGAACATTAATACCCCAAGATCGAGTTTGTAGGGCCACCTTTGGTAGATGAGAAGGGGAATCTGTGTTAGTTGGGAAGGACTCTCTGTGACAGCTGGGAAGGCTCCCAGACAGTTGTGAAGGGGGTCTAATTGGATAGTTCGAAATGAAGAAAAGATCTTGGGACTTTGTGGCAGCTAGTAAAGGGGCCCAGGTATTGTTGCAAAGGGGGTCCTGTGGTCGGTAGTCAGACAGGGACCCTAAGGTGGTGACAAAGTTTACTAAGGCAACAGGTTACGTCTGATAAGGTTCCGCACGGAACCCAACAACCCTAACCTTGGTACCCCCGCCACAAACCGCGAAAGCCGAGAACCGCGAAATTCTAGTTATCTATTATTATTATTATCATTTCTTCTATTTCTAATATCGTGACGCAATTAACGCCGTAACTAAGTTTAATTAGGCCTAGATCCCTTATGACAATGGCATTATACCACAAAAGGATACGCTCAGGGACCTTCATGTAGAGAGGGCACTGTTTACACATACCGGCATTTTTATACGAAATATTAATCATTCAATAGATGCCTCCCTTTATCCGCTAAGGTTTGTGATCGCGAGAGTTCAGTGACCACTCCCCTCGGAAAAAAATCGACTATGTACTTTCAGCTGCGGTCAGGTAATTTGCATTCTGTGGATTCGAATAGTAAGATCTGTCAATCATCAGATATACAAATGAATAGGACTCGTCAAAATTGTTGAAGGGATGCATAGAATCGGATGAAAATATTGTGTTTTTTAATTGAAAATAATTCAGATCTTTGATGAATGCAAGTTCACTTCGATATAAAAACATTCAGTTGGTAATATTTTACACGAAATTCATCTACTTTTCTTGTGATTTTTATTTTTAAAGTACGTGCAAGTTTCTCTACCTTTACCTATCGGACAAAATGAGTCCTTCATTCTCGAAAATCGATCTATCGGCTTCAAATGTAGCTAATTTGCATGCAAAATAACATGATTGGAATGTTGGGGATTTTCGCATGGAATCAGTGCACTAAATCTTTGGAGTTTGTGACTGAATCTGTGAAGTTTGTGACTGTTTTCCGCTGTGTTTTTTTTCGAGTAGATAGAGTAGTAGTAGTATGGGTACCATGCCGCAAGATACGTGGGCTACGCACGGTGTAAATCTGTTGTGCACAGCAAACGGGCGTGAGTGAATCATGACAGGCAGAGGGTACACTAGCTTGACAAGTCATAGCCCGGGGCCGGGGCGAAGACTTCTCAATATGGAGTGCCCAGTTAGAGTAACCTCGAACTAAGGGTACACGTGTAAGCTGCCGTGGAGAGCACATTGCGTTGTGTTTTTGAGGGGGTGAGGTTAGAAAAATCCATTTCGCTTTGTTAATAAAGCTCTAAATGTTAAAAATACATTGCGTATGTATGTACAACAATATCCTCTAAGTGCAAAAAAAGTCCGAGAGAAAATGAAGCATATTTAAATGTTCAAAATGAGACATAAAGGCTTATAACTTACGTAAATCTGCTTATGGTTCCATGCCTAAAATTACGTGCAGCGGCCCGTTTATTCGCACTTGCTGTAATTAATTCACGATTGCTCGCTTAATACAAGTCATATAAGGTTCTAATCTCGCACAAATAACAATGAATATGTACTTATTAAGATTGAATACCGATCAAAATAATTTGCCTTTCAATAAAAATTACGTTGGGATTTCTTTTTCAACAACTGTTCAAAATGCTTGGCACTTACGGTGTGTGTGCATAGCCAACACGAGACACGAGGCTCATGAATATCGATCACAGAGATAACCCGCCCCAGATACAAGCCCCGCAAATCCTTGTTAGCCATTGGTCAATTTGGTTCAAACGATGACATCATACTTATATTAGGGTCCGCCAAGTTTTGGACGGAACTCGCCATAGAAACCCACGTTATCAATCTCGACCCCAAAGTGAAAGTAAGTAGTCCAATTGTCCAGGTATGCCCGCCCGTATGGTGAAGTGAAAATTAACGGGGGGTAGTTATAGTAGGTAGTTATCGCGCCCTCAATTGACCTGCATGATAAAGTGAAATTCTCAACGGTTAGTAGTTATCGCGCCCTCTACCCTCAGTTTTTTTTATCATTTCTCTTTGCGATAGGCCTACTGGGGAAAAAGCCTACTGGGGAAAAAGTTAATTAAAAAAAAACACACACACACAATTGGAAAAAAGTAAAGTAAAAAAAAAACCAAACAAACAAACAAAAAAACAATGGACTACAGAGTAGTTACAATGGTTCTCTGGTGTATTATATAATGATGTATTATTTTGGCTTTGGCAGTAATTGAAGTTCATTTTGGTGAAAATGAAAATTGGCAAAGAGGAAACGGAAACGTCTTCATGCCAAGGGATGCAATCATAAGCATTGTATTTTTTACATATGTGCTTGTCATACTAAAATTTTGCATATGGGATTTTACAGAAGGGCATGTTGGCTTTAAGATGGCTCAATCTGTGGTAGGTTTAATAGGGGAAGCTAGTTTCTCCAAAACCCATGGTTGTTAAAGAATGTTCTCAAAGCCAGACCATATTGAAAACTATGGTTGTTTGGAGAACCTGTTATGAATGAATAAATGACTATGTCCTACGCACGATGTGATGCAATTGGCAAACCTTTGTCTTGTCCCATTCTTTGTCTGTGGATAATAATTCTGATGGTATAAGACGAATGTTGCGCGGCTTAATGTACCTCGTACCAAGCATAGATTTCAAGGAGAGAGAGAGAGCATTCAATGTCATTGGTCCTAGGCTCTGGAACAAACTTCCGTTAATATTACAGAGGCACCTTCCACCAGTGTCTTTAAGCGGCTCCTGAAAACATACTTATTTCCTGATGCTTAAAATTCGGTTAACTTTGGATTCGTTAGTTTTCCTTATTATGCTCTATGTCATGTTGTTTATTAATTTCGTATTTTAAGTATTTGTTGTAAAGCGCCGCTGTGTTCTCTGTAGCGCACCATATAAATGACGATAACACGCAATGCATTGCAATGCATACGTAAAGTATGAAAGGACCTTAAGCTTCCCATCGTATCATTATTATATTTCCTATATTAGGGAGACAGTTGGTTTTCTTATTCACTCATTAATACGTTAGTGAGACATTTCGTGTCTCCCAAACGTATCCCTTTGTACTGCGGCTTATTCCGTCAAAGGATATGAATATTAATTAATTTAAATAAGAAGAGAACTCCTTATAACCTAATGCAAATATAAAAGTGGTCTTGCAGCCAAATTTTGAGTAAAAATACTTTCCGGGAAATTTGATTGTATGGGTCCATTAACTTGATTCATTGACCCCCAAATACATATTAATTGGACAGCCAACTATAATATTCAAAACTTTAAGAAAATGTTAAGTTTGAACTGAGACAATGGCGCACTGTAGCATACTCATTACTCAGTCATAGTGTAGTTCAAAATCTGTGTATTCCTTTCAACAGTTAAGATGAATATGAGAAACGCCCATAAAGCTTTCAGCAGGGTGATGTACTTCCAATATATTGGTCTGATCAAATGTAACATTTCAAGTTTAACAACCCATGTTTAGTGCGCGCAACTTGCAATAGCTAGTTAAATTAAAAATAACGTAAAAATTCAACATCAAACACATCAATACAACTGACAAATGAAGCACGTTTGAACGAGAAGATTCAACTTGATAAAAAACGATATGTTTCAATTTAGCATTCTTCTTGACAAGGACCATTAGCTTGCAGACATACAGGGTGTACCAAAAAGTTGTGAAAATTGTTATATTACCCTCTATTTTCTCTATTTTACTTGAGTAGAAAATTTATTACGGGAATGGAAGGGAAATGGAATTCCGCTAGTGCTATATTGAGATCAGGCCAAACATAAAAACCGTAACCATCGATCATAAAAAAATATCTTTCAGGATTTCAAATTAACATGAAATAATGATAAACATGCTACTAATGCCTAGCAATTTCTCCCTGAAATTGAACCTTCTCCTTCAAACGTGTTTCATTTGTCAGTTGTATTGTTCTTTTAGGGCTACCATGTATTATGTTCATGTTCTTTAGTGCTTTTGATGGTATATTTTATCTTTAAATTACAATTATATAATTGCATGGGATGGAACGTGTATTATAATCCATTTTTGTAAAGGATATAAAAAGACACCGTTTTAGAATTTAGCATTCTTCTTGACAAGGACCATTAGCTTGCAGACATACAGGGTGTACCAAAAAGTTGTGCAAATTGTTATATTACCCTCCATTTTCACTATTTTGATTGAGAAAAGATTTATTACGGGTAAAAATAGTTTGTTTATTATGGAAGGGAAAGTGGAATTCCCCTAGTGCTATATTGAGATCAGGCCATCTGCGGTATGTTGTAAAACAGATTCCAAAATAAGTAGTTTCTCCATGATGTCATTAAGGTAAGGTGATGCAATGCAGATGATGTCATTTATGTGAGATCCAATTGGACAGTGTTAGGCTAAATTTATGCATGTTTTATGCATGTTTATATGAAGTACTTAAACCAGGTTTGGCAATTTAAAAACTTGACCAGTAGAATTTATCTCCATATATGGTAGATTGGTGCACAACCAGTGCTGATATAGTAGATACCACGGGAGCTTGGAAGCTGCACTGTCTCCTGACATTTTCAAGCCAAAAGAGCTTCAGTATTTTGAAATAAAAACGAACTCCAGTGTGTGTTCCTAAAAGTGGACATTTGCGACAGACAGACCTTTGGTGGTAAAGCACTTGTACTATTGTACTACGGAATATGACAATTCCGTCATCTTGAACTGCTGGGCAAACTTTTCTTCAGGACTGATTCCCGTGGATTTGTATGACTTTCATGCCGTCATTTTTGGAGTCTTCGTTTTGAGGACATATCATTGTTGAACTGCAACGCTTCTTTTAATTCTGGACATTAGTGGAGATTTATTTAATAAGATTGTAAAATCATTGAGTGTATCATTATTGAATCATAATTGTGTTTTGGGCACTCCAAATTCTTGAAGCAATCAATTTGATAAAAATTATAATAAATGAGTATTATGTTACAAAATTCAGATCATTAGTGCACACGTCTCATTTGTTTGTGTTTGGGGATTTCTGACCTTCACGTCCACGAGACAGCATAACAAAATAGATATTCATTTTATAAAACTACTAAACCTGGGTATTTTACCTTCATAAGGCAAATATTAAATATATGTGTATTTGTATAATCATTGAAAGCTTCCTGGCAATCAACCCTTGCAAACCAGAGGTACAACATATTATTAAACACTGTCTGTTTTCACCCATTCGAATGGTATTTACACATTTAGGGATTATCGTGCACGAGAGACTACTTTAATTCAGCACATGGATGAGTAAATGATAGCCTTGGAGATATAAGACAGTGGTCCACCTAAAAAAAAAAAAAAAAAAAAAAAGACCTTTGGTGGTAAAGCACTTGTACTATTGTACTATGCCGTCATCTTGAACTGCTGGGCAAACTTTTCTTCAGGACTGAGAAGATTTCCATGGATTATAATTCCCGTGGATTTGTATGACTTTCATGCCGTCATTTTTGGAGTCTTCGTTTTGAGGACATATCATTGTTGAACTGCAACGCTTCTTTTAATTCTGGACATTAGTGGAGATTTATTTAATAAGATTGTAAAATCATTGAGTGTATCATTATTGAATCATAATTGTGTTTTGGGCACTCCAAATTCTTGAAGCAATCAATTTGATAAAAATTATAATAAATGAGTATTATGTTACAAAATTCAGATCATTAGTGCACACGTCTCATTTGTTTGTGTTTGGGGATTTCTGACCTTCACGTCCACGAGACAGCATAACAAAATAGATATTCATTTTATAAAACTACTAAACCTTCATAAGGCAAATATTAAATATATGTGTATTTGTATAATCATTGAAAGCTTCCTGGCAATCAACCCTTGCAAACCAGAGGTACAACATATTATTAAACACTGTCTGTTTTCACCCATTCGAATGGTATTTACACATTTAGGGATTATCGTGCACGAGAGACTACTTTAATTCAGCACATGGATGAGTAAATGATAGCCTTGGAGATATAAGACAGTGGTCCACCTAAGTAAAAGAGTCAAAATATTTCAATTTTGCAGGAATAGCTTAAAGGTGAAGGATAAGTCTGTAGAAGCATCATACGTTTTCTTTTCCGACTGAAAAATTGACAGAAAAGGAAGAAAACAGCAGTGTTCAAAAGTTTGAAACTCCATTCAATTACGTACTGTAGTAAGTGTCCGTAGGGACAGTATGACTAAAATATCCGATTTTGTCTTTATTAGGTTGCTTTTGGTCTTATCATTATGGTATGCTTGTATGTTGGGACACCTCGCTACACCGCGAGTCTGTTACCTTCCCAGCATTACATACCTGGGTGGAGAGGAGAAATTGAGATAAAGCGGCTACTCAAGAGCACAAGCTGCACAACACGTTCACCGCCAACCTTTGTTGTGTGGACCGGCCGCTCAATCCATTGGCCCACACGTGCCCTCATCTGTAACTCATATCTATTTAGTTAGGTTTTGCTTGGTATAGGCTGAGAGATTGCCATATAATAAAGTTGCTCTCTATGAGATTAATTAAAATAGAGGGACCTTCTTAAATTTAAATTACCGAAGTCAGATGATTTCATGGAAATATTAAGGGTATTTCTCAAATGTGCCCTGTAAAAATAGAGGAAGAATTATTTCTTTGGTACAAATTCCTAATTTGCTATTAGAGCAAATAGGAAATTCAGCCTTTTTTATATTGAAATATAAGCACATAAAAATCACCTTTTGTTTTCACTTTGAAAACCATTCTGTAACCAAATAAAAGGTAAGAAATCTATTGCGTGTTTATTCTATATGAAACCACTACGTATATATGACAGAAAATATGGATGCCATGATATCTCTCGTTGGTCGTTTCACCTTTAAGGTAAAGACAATTACCTATTAATAACACACAAATCATACAAACTGGGATAACTGCAATGATAAAGTCAAATAAATATGCATCAGATTTCTTTCCTTGTAGATAATTCTATTATCCTTTAAAATGTAAATGTGAACCACTTTGTTTAATTAAACAAGCTAGACCTGCTAAAATTGCCGTTATTAGCAATTCTTAATATACTAGGTTCATTATTTCTTCACACTTACATAACAGCCGTGGAAAGATAAGTATTATTTTAACATAAGTGTCCTTAATAAACGCTTTTGTTGATAATTTACGTCATTAACTAGTTTGAAAACAAAGAGGGAAATCAGTAAAAAGGATTACGTTTGAGTTAATTTAGAAAAGCATTAACCGTCAGAACAAAATCCTAACATTTCCTCATTCAAACTTTTCTGCATTTAATGAAATGCGGTAAGGGAACGTCAACATTTTTATGTTTTCGGATTTGGCTTAAGTTAATGAAAAACACAAGTAAAAATAATAGAAGAAAGAGTGAAAACATGAAGTAGTAAAAACATGATACGAAAATATTTTGACTAAGTAACTGAAGGTATTCATACATAGACTGTATTCATCAGCCATTGAAGTCATTTAGACGTCAGTGTGTCCAAACCGATGAATTGGATAGCTTCATGTAACTAATGAATACTTAAATTGGACACTTCATATTTATTTAGCCTTTATATAAGGGTATAATAATTTACCGAAGAGAGCTAAAATATAAGAAAGTGCCGTCCAAGGAAATTAAAACCGTCCAAACTGAGAGCGATATAAAGTCTTCCTACCTATTCTGCCTGGAGCATTATTTCATTGCTGACTTTAGCATCATTTACCGATCCTTTTATCGGATAGGTTGTCATATTCAGAATTTAAATGAACATAACGTGATTAGCCCAGCACGAAAGCTTAACTTTAAATGACGTAAATAACTGTGCGAGTCAGAGCTGTAGCAATTTCGTTGTTAAAGTTCGTCTTTTTAAACAATGTTTCAACAATGTTAACAGTAATCCTTCAGGTATTTTTAACACTACCTGCTTCATTTTCACTGCTCCTTGACGCTCTCTCTCTCTCTCCCTCAAAGATCCATGTTGTAAATCATTGCGCAAGAATCGACAGTTTAGTTTAGCGCATAAATCGGTGGCACTTCCTAGTCTATAAATAAATAGTCTTGCAATTAGCAAATAGTAGCAATTTATTTTTGTTTTAAGTCAAACAAAAGGAACATGATAATAAAAATGCAGCATTGAGGTTCTTAACATCTTACATCGAACTTGTACTTCGCGCACTTATATTGTAAAAATATTAATATCATTTAAGTGCGTAAGACTGCTAGTCAACCATAAATGCCCATGATTGATATCTTTAATAATAACACCATTATTTTATCAAAAGCAGATCCATTGGAAGCCACACGTCCTTAAACTATGTTCAGATCTAAATTTGTCAAGAAACCATCAGCCACTAATTCTCTCTGTCGTATTACGTTTCAGCCCAGCCAAGCGCTGACCCTCTAGGGTGATATAGGATATTCTAGGCAGAGTACAAAACATGGCTTTTTTTAACAACATCGTATTTTTTCTAGAAATGCGGAGATATCTAAAATGCAATATCAGTCTGAAAAAGTTCCACCTGATTGTTAACTTTTGATAATTCAGCTGTTTTATTGTATCTTTAAGCGGACGCTCTGCGACATAAATTACACCACTTCTTTATTATGTATACGACGAGGTTAATTTTTTCAAAAGGTACATATTTTTGTCCATAGCTCACTAGATATCCTGAAAAAAAGCTATTTGCAAAATTTCAGTTGTTTCTGACAAGTGGCGGATTTAAGTGTCAGCAGTGTCAGCAGCTGCTGACAGGGCCCCCCTAAAATATTGCTCTCAGGGCCCCATCAGACACACCTCTAGTCACACTAAAGTCCAACATTGCGTCACTTCACGACCCTAAAGGGCCCCACTTTAAGCTGCTGACAGGGCCCTTTTCCTTAAATCCGCCACTGATTCTGACGGTGCGTTTTGATCTTACACGCGAATGTTCATATCACGCTGCCCCATAGGCTACTGTCTTGTAATTTCTGTCCGTTTACGGACAGAAAATACGAAATTACGAAATTTTTCTGAAGTAGATTGAATCTGCAGGTAAGATTAGGCACACATACTACACTTAGTCCAACAGTTCAGGTGATATAAAAATCTTTTAGATAAGTAAGGGGGACGATTTAAATAAATATAAATCGATAAACATATTGGAGTACGATACAGCCAAAGAGCACCGCTTTGCACAAAGCGAGACGTGTATTTGGTACCAATAGGGTTGTAAATGAGAATCCTATTCTCGGCGTTTGGAGAAGAATTTTTGAAGATGTTTTTCTATAGTTTGAAGGGTGCCGAATAATTTTTTTTTTTTGAGGACCAACCTCTATGGGGGCATTTAAAATTAAGGGGTAAAATAGCACAGGTTTAAATTTAAAATCAAGTCAAACTGTGTTTAAATGCACACCAATACATTGGTCTCGGATTAAAAAATGTATAGTTTGTATAGGTTCCGACCTTTAGTTAAACAGATACAGCCCTATTTAGGTTCAAGGTCATCCTGGAGACAACCTTACCCAGTGCTCTGATTTTGCTGAAACCGGTGTCAAATTGGTTCGTCTTGCCTTATTTTACAATGTTTGGTATTTGGTTGCGTAATTAGTGAGCAAAATGTAACAAGGGTCTACATGGTCTATAGGGGTCACCAAAAATTGGCCTCAAAATTGTATACAAAGCTATCAGCCACAGAATTGATTTTTTTTTTAGTATGACCAGAGCGATAATTTCACACCAGTATAAACAAAATGTGAGCATTAGATATTTTTGCCTCCCGGATGACCTTGAATCTTTCTGGGCTGTAGCCGTGTAACTAAAGGTCGGAACCTAGACAAACTCATTTTTTAATCTAAACGAGACAAATACATTGGCGTAAATTTAAACGCAATTTGACTTGATTTCAAATGTACTTCTCTACTAATTTACCCCTTATTTTACAATGTTCCCCGCATTTTCTAAAGGTTGGACCGAAAAATTCTGATTCAGCACCCTTCAAACTATAGAAAAACACCTTCAAACCTTCTTCCCAATCTCCGAGAATAGGATTCCCATTTTAAACCCTACTACAAGCGCTTTGTTGCGTTGCTATGGAAATCAACGCATATTGAAGCGATGCACCTGTTACAAGGCGTTTCGGCAGACATATGCAGACGTTAGTCTTTTGAACATGATACGCAACTCGTATGTTCATGCATCCTGGGCACAAAGTTGCCTTCTTTCCTACCTCCCTCCTTTTCTTCCTTCCTGCCTGCCTTCTTTTCTTCCTTCCTGTGCAGCCATCATATACATGAGGATCAATGCACTGTGTGTCGCACGTAGGTCCAAACAAACAGCATAAAATTGTTTACAGGTGCAAAGTATTGACATCGGTTCTAGAAAAAAAGATGAATATGGAGACTTCATCAGTGTGCGATCCCTCAGGGCCAGCTTGAAGACACCTAGAGATTTATAAACTGCTGGATGGATGGTCAATCTGTTCCAGTCCCTGATGGTCCATGGGAAGAAGAGATTATTGTACACTTAGGAGCTTGCTTGTGGTATGACAAAGCGTGATGAGTGGCCTCTGGTTGTGGTTTTTCTGGCAGGTGAGACACTGGTTCCAGGGGATGTCGATTAAGTCGTAGAAGATCTAGTACACTATCGTTATCAGTCCACTCTGAAGACGCTCCTTGAGGGATGGCCAGTTATGTTCATTTAGCATTGATGTTGCCCTGCTTCTTCTATCCAAGATTCCAGTAACGAAGCGAGCTGCGCTTTGCTGAACTTCTTCCGCCTTCTTTGTGTTTCTCTCTGTATGAGTGTCGAATGCAGTGTTGGCATATTCTACCGTAGGTCTGCCAAATGTGGCGTAGGCTGCCTCCTTGATCTTCCGGCCACAGAGACTCAGGTACGTGACAGGAATGGTGGGTTCATATCAGCAAACGTCGGCTGAGGCTATCCTTGCGAGCATACTTTGCGCGCAGGACACATTAACATATGTTTTTTTGCGAGAAAAGCATGTGTGAAAGGATAGCGTCGGCGAATGTCTGCCGATGAAGTATGACCCCACCAGAAGGCTCTGGTGTTGTTAGCTTTCTTACAGATGGTGTCAACATAGGTGTTGAAGTTCAATTGGGAGTCAAAATATTCAAAGACTAGCGTCAGCTGACGTCTGCCCACGAAGTATTAACCCGCCATATTTTACTACACAGAATAAAGCGCAGTGACCTATGTGTAATCCGTTGAACATAATGGTACAATACCAAAACGAGAAAATACCAACCAAGGATGTTATATAGACTGGATAAGCAACCCTTTCATGCGCAGTGTAAT
This sequence comes from Ophioderma brevispina, assembly GCA_023653785.1. Classification (NCBI taxonomy): domain Eukaryota; kingdom Metazoa; phylum Echinodermata; class Ophiuroidea; order Amphilepidida; family Ophiodermatidae; genus Ophioderma; species Ophioderma brevispina. The sequence continues at coordinate 124,231 of JAMKCH010022037.1, forward strand.
ATGTAGGGTGCTGACAATTGGCTTTTGAAAAAAAAAAAAAAAAAAAATGCCAAAAATGCTCAAATGGGTCAATATGCACCTAATACTCCAAAACTCACTTTTTGGGCAGCCATTTTGAATTTTGGGCATAAGGCAGCTATTTTGGATTTTGAAAGCTATTTTAATCAATTTGTTATGCCCGAAAACCTATAGATGGACACCAAAAACACCAAAATTGGTCAATGTATACCAAAGTTAACTTTTTTTCCCCACCCCACCCCCGGAGTCCCCCGGGGGACCACTTTGGGCACACTTTTTAAAAAATCTGCCGGTACCATCGTATTCAGCGGAAAAAATCAGTCTAGAAACACTATCAAACATAAAGTGAACACCATTTCCCTGTTGCGCGTGGCTGTGGACCCGACTAAATGGTACAATACCAAAACGAGAAAATACCAACCAAGGATGTTATATAGACTGGATAAGCAACCCTTTCATGCGCAGTGTAATATGTAGGGTGCTGACAATTGGCTTTTGTGCGCGTTTACAATTACAATATTAATGTTGTGTGTGTATTGTGGGTGTTTTTAGTGATTTGTGTACTTTGAGGTACAGTGATTATGTGAGTTTCTAAAAAGTGGCTTCGAACTGAGGCGCTAAGTATCATGGGTAAGGTGTATTTTTCACCCGGGGCCAAGAATATCGACTTGGACCCTACACTTTCAGAACTTACTATCTTTGGCTTGCACCACTGACCTCTACACTTGGATCATGTGGATAGCGGGTCTGAGTCGCCGATTGAAACAACAGGAGTTGCTTTTTGCCCTTCTCAATATGGCGGGAAATAATGCATACACCTGCTGGTGCACATATTCCACACAGCTGTTCTAATGTTATACAAAATTCTTTTAACTTTGACAATAAAGTGAAGCCATATTAAGAAAGGCAAAATGCAACTTCCTGTGGTTTCAATTGACTATCCATGTGTAGAGGTCAGTCTCTTGCACCGCCGATATGTATGTCGAACACGCGGGGTCGAATTGACCAATGAGAATTGAGATTTGAGCCACTAAACTCACACGTGCATGTACTCTACGGAATAAAGCGCACGTAACAATGATAGATATAACCCAAGTACTCGAACACACATGGTGATTGGCTAACTTCGAATCCGTGGGATGAACCCAAGTTCTGTCGGAGTTGGCCAACCATACATTCAGCCCACAGACTCTATACTCATTCTGGTTTGCGATTCGAAATGCACTCACGTTGCTGACCGTTCTATATTGATCTAGAGTAAGTGAGTGGAATAACCGGTGACCGCTTTGTTAAATTTGAAAGAATCCGAGACGGATAATAGGTTGTCGGCATTTCAATTTGAACATCGCTCACAAAGAGATTGCGTAATCGTTAGACCCCGTCATGCCCGTAGCCAGGATTTTTTCTGGGGGGTGCGGATTTTTCCAAAAGTGGACCTTTTTCCAAAATGTGGACCTTTCACAATAGAGGTGGTGTAAATTTTGGCAAAAGTGGACCTTTTTGCCCAAATATTGCCCTTTTTTGATCAAAAAAAGCCTAAAACCCCTATTTTTTCTAGCTCGCTTCGCTCCCACACATCATTTTTGTGGGCCTTTTTGGAATTTTTGAGATTTGGTGGGTACATTGCACCCCCCGCATCACCCCCCCCCCGGCTACGGCCCTGGACCCCGTTGATACCAACACTGCCTTTACACAGGCAAAGCAATCGGGCCAATTATACAATTTGGGAACAAATGAACTAAGTTATATACAATTCACGTATTGTACTTTCCTCGGTATATCCAGTATGAATTAACGCATAAGCATTATTTTTGTCGCTATTATATCTTTTTTTCGAAGTGTTCTTCCTAATTGCAAAAAAAGGTAACTTTAAGAAACCAAATTGATACTTCCCTTGACAAAAGCAAACAAAAGGAATTGCTATTTCACAAATCATAAAGTTTGGAATTAAACTTCAAAAACAATATATTAAGTAAAATGAAAAAAAAAATAATTCGTTCAAAGCTAAAATCCTTTGTCGAAATGTCACCATAAGGGAAACCCCAAGTAGAGACAAACAAAAAATGCTAATAAGAAGTTTTACATTTGGGATACTGGCTTGGCTAGCTATTTTAAAAATAAATCAAATATAAAAAAACGCGACATCTTAAGAAGGTGTTTACAAAAATGTGTCATTTTCAATTTGTATAACTATTAGAATACAAATCAATACAAATGTCAATTTTTTTGTAGATACCGAAGGTTTAAAGAATATTATGTTTATTTCCCAACCGATTACCAAAACATAAGATAAACTGATAACTTCCTGTTTCCCAATTATATATAGAAAAACGTAATTCCACTTATTTGCACATAAATAACCCATTCAACGTCGAACAAACAAAAACAAAAGCAAGTAAACCTGTATAGCTCATTTCATCAGAGGCGGAGAATTACACCCCTCTATTTCATGATTTTTACTTCGACTTCACACATAGAAAAAAGTGAGTCACTTGTCCGAATAGTGAAAAAATGAGTCAAGGTGACTCATTTTGAGGGAAAGTGTTTCACTATACGGGCAAATTGACTCACTTTTACGCAAGTGACTCACTTTTTTCTGTGTGTGTTTGAAATACCTAAAATATGTCGGGTCTGAAGAAGAGATTAAGAATACCATAAAACTTGGGTCAGTTTTGGGACATATTTGTAAAATTTAAAAGTAGCACAAGATGAAGAATAAATCATTTTTGCCAAATCCTATAGCGTATAAGCTTATACATCATCATACCGTTGTGAACCTAACTGTAGGGGATATAGCTGATATCCAACTCGTAATGTAAACGACATTTAGGGGTTTGTCCACCAGGATAGTCCACCAAATAGTTGCGTTGATGAATGCATAATTTGTTATTAAAATGTCCATACGGTATTTGTAAACAAAAGGTGTATATACCTAAACATGATTTTCGGATTTTATTTGATACAGTGACAATTAAGCGTTAATTATTAGCATGTTGAGTGGCAAGTCTTCCTAGCCCTTTAATGATAATGCAATTAATAAATTTAAATCAAATTGGAGTTGCTGTACAGGGCAACAACTTTTTTAAAAAAATCTTCCTTTCAGTTCTTGTTTTTGTTTTTAACCAATATCACTTGAACCAAGTTAGCCTAAGATGTTACACATGTGATTCTTTGCATTGAAAATTTCTTTATTTTTTACCGAAGGCGTTTCACTTGAAATCCGATTCAAAATCGTATTTTAAAATTAAAAAAATCACATTGAGCAACTTTTTCAATAAAATTTGGTCAATAATTTTTTGACAAAGTGTAAATTGATTCAAAACTTAAAAGAGTAACCTAAAAGCAAACATTCATAAAGCCCTTGATCTTTCAACCGATTGGAAGGTTGGCAGCCATAAGGCCTGCCAAATCAATGTATAAGAATTTTATTATTGCGTTCACAACTATTTTAAATACATGGATTTGCAAAAAGTTAAAACATTTACAAATCCATAGATCATTTTCTAGTTCTAAAACAAAACGTCTGACACGAGCCTATCTTTAAAAAATGCACAAGTGTTTGTATTGTCCGCCGAGGGTTGCTCTTACACGTTACAAGTACTGAAGGATTTTACTACCTTACGGGTATTACAGAGGATGACACCAACCTAATCGTGTTGGTTTAAAACAAGGCCAGCAGGGAGATAATAGGTTTAACATGTATGCCAGATGCGCAGGTGAATGTAAATGCCAACTTGTAGATGTAACTTACTTGTTTGCCTTGCCAATTAATCTACGCGAAAATGTTATGTTTAACAAGTGCTACACGATCGCAAAAAATATAGGTGAGTTCAATAATGGTAGATAACAAATCTCACATTGTCTAGTCGCGGTTAAGCCAAATCTAAATAAGCAGAGCTGTTTTTTCTTCAAAATTTGTTGAAATTAACTGCTGTATTTATACAGGATGTGGCTTTGGGGCGATTGTTTTAAATAACTTGACTTCATTTACTATGTATTCTGTAACTTTAATGGGGTCAAATCCTTGTCAAAAGTATTTTGATTACTTGTTATTGTGTAGTTCCACCCCTTTTATAAATTCTACTCCCTTTATAAGCGGGTGCATCAAATTACAAAAGCAAGTATTTTTAATTAAAGTCAATCCAATTAAATTGCTTTTGACGGATCTATCAAAACCCCCAATCAAACAAAGATTCATTCAATTGGAATTTAACTTTAATTTAAAATATAAGGCATTAAATTAAAAGCTAACCAAAACTTGGAATCTATTTAATTTCAATTCATCGTAAACAGTGGGTATTACGTATAATACCTATTATCAATGTATCCTTGTTAACCTTGTAACGGAATGGCGATTTGTAAGATAGCAGCTGTCAAGCTTTGTGGCACGTGTTGACAATCAATGAATCAGTCTCAGCCTTGCAATTCAAAACCCCGGGAGTCAGCTATAATAACGACTTTCACATTTCTTTTGTTATAATCATACCAATGAATCCATTATAACTCGCATGCACGCCTTTTCCTATAATAAAAAATAAGAGTCAATCATTACATGCCCTTCGGATGCATTTGGACGTCATCTTTGAGCGCTTAGTCAATATATTGTAAATAGAAACACCTATCTGACTATATTCTGAAAAAAAAATCAATTAATGCAGACGCAATTACTAGCACGTGTTTGCATGTGTGTGTTCGCCTGTGCGTTCCTATGTGCAGTATGTGAGTATGGGTGGTTGCGTGTATTAAACAATTTGTACTGCCACAAGAGTGACTTCCGTAATTGAACACTGTGACGCACTAAGCAGTGCGCAGCCAATAAGCAGAGGTTGCATTACTGTCTGCAAAACCAATAGATTCTATAATTGTATTAAAGTTGCTATAAATTCCCGCCAAGAAGATCAAGGTTGATATCTACCTGTTACAAATTTATCCTGCAGGCGACAATGAATTATAGAAGGTGGGATATGTGTGTGTGGAGTATGTCATACTACCATATAGGTGGGTAACATTGCAAACATGCAAGTCTATATAAGACCTAGGCAAAAACGCTTCATTAGAAAGGACATTTCAAGGGATTAAAGGAAATATCCATTTGCAAGATCCATACACATAACCTGAAACATTTTTTTTATTTGTATATGAGACTTAGGCAACTTTTTGTTATATTGTTTTCAATCAAGCTTTTGCAGATTGTTAGATTGTTTAATACAGTGTTGCTTCTATTGTTTACTTCTTCTGTTTCTTTAATTGAAATTTTGTTCAAATTTTAATGAAGATACAAGATGAATCTTATTTTAATCACAATGCTTGACCTCATACCACACCACACGCATCAGTAGTCGCACTATATGTTTAAACTGCACATACAAATTGATATTCAGAACGTAGAATTCTGAAGTTGGTAACGGTAATTTAATAACCGGAACCATATCATATAGGTAAAAATGGAAAGGATGTGCAAACCGTCAAATCATTTCTTGGATGAAATCAAATTCCATCATTGCAGGCAACATGTTAAGAGATATAGGACAGTATCAACCATACATACGTGCATTGCATACCTTTGGTATTACATTTGCATGCTGCTTCGTTAATAGCATTTCGCCCAATCTAGACACTTAAGACGTTAAAGATTGCACGCAATCCCACTCTTCTAATGTAATAAAAGAGAAAGCCAAGGTGTTATTCTTGATCTGAATTTCCGATTGCAACTCTCACACAAACCCTTAAAAAGGTTGCGCTTGTTATTCCACAAACACGTTATCCTCGGTTTGGTAGCACCCAAGGTCAAACGGCACACGTAACCTATCACGAGTGCAATGACAAAGTCACGACCTTAGCCTACATTGTGTTGAATTACTCTAAAGAAGAAAGTATCTGTTTTGAGGTGAGACAGAGTATCGAGACCACTGACCTCTACACATGGATAGCGGGCTGCCGCACAGTTGAATGGTCGCCGAGTGTCACAACAGGAAGTTGCTTTTCCACCTTGGTAATATGGCGGGAAACAATGCATACACCTGCTGGTGCACATATTCCACACAGATGTTCTATTGTTATACAAATTCCTTTAAAGTGTATTAACAGGCTAATTTTTAATTTAAGTATGATTTAAAACATGTTTTGCGATCTGAAAGAAATAATATCTACTGCAATATTGATTGCCTTATAAGCAGAATTAACTAATAAATGTTGCCCATGGAGGTCGCTATTTTCGGCATTGGTGACGTCGCTCGGCATTGGTGACGTTGTATGACCAAAGATAAAAACAAGTGTCTGAGGAATGTCTAGGGTCTATGGTCAGAAAATCGGATTATATAGTGTGTCCAGTAGAAAAGCAGTAACGATCGATTAAAAACTGGGGCGGCGGATTCTTGAACAGAATATAGCTGAAAAGGTTTGGTTATGGCATTCACTAATCTTTCACTGGCTACTTATTTCAAGACACACTATGTACTATATGCCATCAAGATTTCAATTTTCTCGTGGGCCGATCAAAATGGCGCAATCATACGGAAGATATTACAAACATTTTACTTTGATATCAATAATATAGTGTCATTTTTCTGACTGAAAGACATTCATTTGAAACAAAAATGTATTTATAATATGTTGAAGCGCAAATTATATTAGCCTGGCATTTCGCTTTAACTTTTACAAGGTGTATGCATTGTTTCCCGCCATATTACCAAGGTAGAAAAGCAACTTCCTGTTGTGACACTCGGCGACTCAGACCCGCTATCCATGTGTAGAGGTCAGTGATCGGGACAGAGATCCTAGTAACTTGATAGATTAAAGTATGATTATAACAGTTAAGTTACCCTATTAAATACACGTGTATAACAGCTTCTCTCAGTGATTTGCCAGATCAAAAAAAATGGAAAGTATCATCACAAATCGGACTTTGCATATCTGTAAAAGGTATAGTTATTCTACAACTGAAAGCACCGTGATGAGAATAAAATTAAATATTTAAGTAATTACTGTCCGCACACAATTGGACACACAATTGCACCGAGATTCATATTTTTTTCAATACCGCTGTTTTCTTCCTCTTTTGTCAATTTTCATTTGGAAAATATACCTGCAAATACTCTTGCAAATTTCAAATATTCTGACGATATCGGGTTGATCGCTAATAGCGACTTTGAGTTATTGTCTTTCTGATTCTAAAGCGTTTAGATCAATAGAATCGCTCATGTTTTTCCGGTTCATGCATAAATCATCCCTACATATAAAATAGCAAAGAGTGACTTTTTCCGTTCATATCCGTAGCACAAATGTTCCAGGTCATTGCTTTCAATTGCACATATTTCATTGATTATTATTGTCATAACCTGACAAAGTAAATATGAAGACCCATTTGGTACTTAAGAGAATGGCCCGATTTAATTACAAAAACAATCATCTTGATTGGATAACCTTCACCCCAAACCCTATCTGTAAGTTTTCACGCCGACTTTTTCATCCGTTTTGATGTGAGTAAGACCTAAAAACGTGAATCAATAAGCCCATAAAGTACTGTGTAAAATTAATTTTGGTCGATCAAAATGGGGCACATTAATCTTTTGCTCATAACATCCAAATCAAACGTCTTCTAGTCATACAATTTCACAGAGTAAATGAAAAAAATAGTAGCTTCAGATATCAAACTATTGATCACTTCCGGCAAGATTTGGGTTCTGTGGAGAAGAGGCTATTTAGCGATCCGTACATGGACCTTTGAACATAACATCCAAACAACACAAAGCGCAATATATTGTTTGTATTGTTAGTTCAAATGGAGGGATCATTGAGCATGTTGGGAAAGCAAAGGGAAGAATGGACAAGGCTTTGAAATTGAAATAATGCCACTTTTCTTCAAAATATGCTAATAAGGCGAAACGGAAGAAAATAGTGTAGTAGTTGTACGTGTTCTTTTTACGAACACATACTTCAAGGCCTTGTAGAAAATTCATATGTTTTAACGAAGTAGCTAAAAGATCGAACTATCACGTTTACGTTTTATTTCGTGGTTCCGACATTAGAAAAGACTTCACTTGTCAATGCAAATAACAAAACAAAAGTATATAGAACAATGTTTTTCTATGTTTTATCCATGTTTTGCTTTTTGTTGATTGCGAGGATATACACTAATCTTGTATTTCCGAAATTAGATCTCCCAATTCCACATTTTCTGTGGGTTTAATTTGATATACCTATCAAAACAAAGGAGAGCGAGGAAGAAAACAAATCTTGATTTACTGTCCAACGGTTAGCAAGACTCTAGGGTACCGACCTTACCTACAACCGGGAAATTCGAATTAAAATGAAGATGTAGGCTATATATTTGATGGTCACTGTATATACAATTGGATTATTGTCTCAAGCCTGGTAAGAGGACATGGCGCTAAAGTTAGGCCGACCCTCAATAGTCTTTCATCATAATATCCTATGCATGCCTACGTAATAGTTAGTCAGAAAAAAGAGAACCAGGATATCAAGAACACTTAATTTTCTTTTATGATGTGTAATTTAATGATAGTTTATATTCAATGTTATCTTAAAAAGAACAGCGTTTATGCTAAGGGCAAAAACATAATCAAGTTTGTTTCCATTAGGTAGTCCAAAAAGCATTTCTTTTTATTTGTTTTAAAAAGCATTTCACCCATAAATGGCTCAAATCGGCCAAATGGCAAGTCAAAACAGTTGCAAATCATATTTGACTGTCAAATTATTAGTTTATAAAACCAAAATAACGATTTGGGATCAATTACATATTTTTGTTTAAAATAAAATTTTCTATCTCTGAGGCATTTTTGTCTAAAAAATGCAAATTTTATCAGTAAATCAAATTAAAAACGAAATGCGGTATAAAACAAAATGCTCCCAAATCAAAAAGCAGCGGTTTTAATTTTTGTTTTTATCTTCATTCCAAAATTGTTATTCAGTCAATGCTCTTGCTAATGTTTTGATTGGATTCTATGGCTGTCTTGTAATTGATTTCAAAGTCATGACAAAAAATGAATTCTAAGATGGTCGAGACTTCATCCAATTTACACTAATGATATACATGATGACCAACTTTTGTGTGAACGCGCCCTTTTCAAAATATGACCGGTCGTAAATAAAATTCCTCAGCTATGTTTGAACGAAACCTCGGTGAGCTCTTGGGTGACCGGGTTACATTATCAGCGTCATATATGTGCAAGGTATAGCCCTAACGTCCCTAGAGAAATATATGACGATCACCGCAAAAAAGGGAGCTGGCGTTATCTTTCTTTTAGATCTAGGGGCAATTCCACCTAAACAAGGCAGGGGTCCGCTCCGTGATTTTTTCAAAAGTGTATTTAAATGCAGTTAAGGGACGTTGGGGATATACAGAGTGTCTCAAAAAAACTTTACCCTAAAAGCGCTCCCAAGCTCAGACACAGTCTTCTAGCTGCTACCCTAAAGCGTTTTGTCGTTTAGATAAAATCGATCCTGTTGCGGCCATAAACGTTATTTCTTTTGTAAACTTTAATATGGCATATTTTGGAAGTATTATTGAGACTAAATATCCGTTGCAAAATCCACATCTGTTCCTTTATTCAAAATGCTAAATTCGCACACTGTATTGAATATAAAAAAAATCAAAATTGTTTAAGAAAAAATACAAAATCATTAAATTTTGAAGACCTTACATTTCATGGAATTGGACCTGAGATTAAAGGTCATTGAATTATTGTCGATTTGTGTGACTTATCGAACATCTACAGTTTAAATTTCCCATGGAGATAGCTAGTGATATGTATAAAGTATACCCAAATGTACAGTAAAAAGTACCTTTTCAAACAGTTTTGTTACTTTTTTCCCGTTGCTATGCAAAGTGACAGGAAAACCTATGTCTGCAATATATTGTTTGTCTATGTATAAAGCATTGATATCGAGATTGATTGAATGAGAGAGCCCGTGAGGTTTTGTCTAATCTACATTCTGCAGCTATTGTACGAGGTTTAAGTAACAGGTGAAAATGCAATTCAAAGGCTCGCTGTGCTGCCACGGAGATGATACAAGGGGGTACCTCTTTTGCAAGTAAAAAGTATAAGGGGAGAAGTTGCGCAAATGTTGCAAAAACTCTTTTCTATGACATTTTAATATCAAAAATAAAGTATTATTATTATATATTTAGGTAAAACTATGTATCATAAAAATATAATTTGTAAAAAGTAAACCATTTCCTATCATTTCAATATTGATATTTAACTTTAATAGACCGTATTCAATATGACGTCAGCCACCAGACATGTTGGTGGACAAGATGCTTACATTCCAGGACTACAATACATTAAGCTGCCAATCGATCCATGTTTAGCGATTGCACAGGGATCATTGTTTCTATTGCTTCGTTGAAGCTTGGATGTTAAATAGTGGACATGATTTGAATGTTTATCCATTTGTTCGGGGATATGCCTTAGCTTTTTCTTGCATTAATTTTGCTTTTGTCTTATAGTCTGTCCGAAGTAAAAAACACACATTTCATTAAATAAAGGATAACTCAGTCATTTGGGACCCGAATTCAATGGGGTTTGCTGTTTTGAAAAGCTTATGAACAATACTTTTTAAATATGTATAAATAAATGTTTATTAAAGACCTGAAATTGAGGGCGTTTTTTGGGGTAATTTTTTTTGATACTCTGTAATTGTCATTCAGTGGTGAATACATCACAATAATGCATATTTCTTCTTAGCCTGAATATATTTAAAATAATAATAATAATATTAATAATAATTATTATTATTATAATAATAATGTCGATTTGTAACGCGCACATATCCATCCTTCGGGGTGCTCAAAGGCGAGATTGCCAATTATTACCGCTGCCACCAGGAAATCGTCACAATCATTTCGTTTCATCTAGGTGGCTGCTGGCTAGACGCACGATCCTATCAGCACTTAGATTGTAATATCCCCCATAACAGCTACCCAATTATTGCTTGGGTCAACGCAGCAATAATGAGACTAAGTATCTTGTCCGAGGACACAAACACGTTGGCCACAACGTCTTGCAGCTTTTCCACTGAGCACACGTGCTCCTACAATTTGTTTTGTATAAAAAAACAGAAAGCCAAAGGGAAAGAGTTCGTTCCATATCCCCCCCCCCCCAACAATGGCCTTATAATAACAAATACCCTAACCCTAAGACCAAGAATTAAAAAAGGAATTTGTTACATTTTGAATGGGTACATATGGAACTCTTGCCACCCAGAGAAACAAAAAAAAAGATAAAACAAAACAAACATTTTTATATTTTAACATGTGACATTTAAAATTTGACAATTTAACATTTCATTAAAGAGACATGAGGAGATTTCCAGAAAGAAGCGCCCCCAATTTTTTGTCGAACCCCGTTTTTTGCATATTTGGAATGCTTACCAATGTATTAGATCACACCTGAAGTGAATTAGCCGAATACGCCGTCTTTATGTAATAAGATGATGATTTAGTACTTTCTGTCGTGCACGACAGAGAGTCAGAGCATGGTTTTCTATGTGGACGATTGCGATAGCAGGCAAGTTCAAAACAAGGTTTGCGGTATTCTTTTGTACTTGTTTGTTCAATAAACCTTCGAAACGTTCTCGGTAGGTGTCTACGACCGATCCAGTGAAATTGAGAGAAATTTGTATCCTCAAAAAATCTTCTCCTGTCACTTTAACATTTAACATTTCACTATGGTTAGTTAAATTCACCTTATTGATTTTTGAATTCACCCACACCAGCTTGTACCTTGTACTCTGCAATATGACTAAGGCTAATGGAATGCCGAACTTTTCAACAACAAAAAACTAACAATACTGTAGGATTATAGGCGACATGTTAATCCACGAGCTGGAAATTGAACTGTACTGAAATTCGCTCCCTCAATGCAATTGGCGATGGAAACCCATGATCCATGATACACGTATTCGGAAAATTCTGAGACATCCTCAATGCAATTTGAATAATAAGTCATGTGGTTTGCGCATATCATGTCTTGAATACGTATTTACTTTCAATGACAGCATAATGTCAGCGATGTCATTAAAAAGTTGCTTTAAAGTTATCACGTGACCCTTCTCTTACCAAAAGTGATGGAACATTTAACTAAACATTTAAAAAAAACGTACAAATCATTGAACGACTCTTTTGAAGACATTTTGGCGTTCCTGTATCTGTATTTCTTCTGGAGTACAATCGACAAGTTATTGTTCGCCAGCTCTTTAATCCGCCATATTTAGGGAACATGCCAATCTAATCAAATGTTTTTCGCGCTCTTGGTTTCTGGGTAATAACATCCATTTGAAAAGAATGGCATTAATTACGTAATGTGAATCAAGAACTCCTGGTACATGTTCATTTGTGATTATAAATATTTTTCTGTATGTTGCAATATTTGTGGCCAGTGTGTGTATATTAAAATATCGGTGATCATTTCATGGTATTTTCACCACCACTGATTAAGAGGAAACACATTTGTGTTTTCCCTATAAATATTGTATTTTTAATTCTACATCCTCAAACTTGTCATATGAAGCCACAATTGAAATTTCTTGGGAATTGTCCACATTTACAAATATATACACCAACAATTTTACCGGCAATTAATTATACAGTTAAATTAATTTATTTTCCTCTGTGTAAATAGAAATAAGCATTTTAATCGCGCATTTCGAAAGGAGAAAAAATGGCGAGTAGAATGAATATACATAAGGGATCACGTGTATTTTGAATTACTCTATAGAAGCTAGATGTTGAAGACAAGTGATTGAAGTTGACACAGATATAGACACGTGCCTTGTCACACACCTGCCTTTCAGCAGTGCTTCGCAGTTATTTCTTGATTGTCAAATTTTAATAAGATAAGATAACTTTCCTGAAAACGTTCCTTATAGAAAACGTTAATTGTCAAATCTTTAAAGTTTATGATGTATTGAGTTGTGTATTATTTCACTGTGTTAACCGTATTTTTCATTACATAAAACCCCCTTTTTATGAATTCAAACCTCAAGTTGTCGACACCTGGCCTTCTATGGTACTTGTTATCTGTTTAAGTATTTCAAAGTCCTACAAAGAAAGCCCCAATTTGTGATTATTAGTTATTGGGAATCCAAGCCTGAGGTCATAATGACTGATATCAAATTACAGGAATGCACAGTACTTAATGGTAATTATAGTAAACTGGTGATTGTGGCACGAAAATGGCTGTGCATAAGGTCGCCTACTCCTGGAGCCCTGCTCTAGAAAACGTGTTTCCAAAAGTATTAATTCAGCAAAACTCTGCACATGTAAAGACTACTCTAAGACATTAATTTTAGTGAAGAAAACAATGATCGGTATGATCGGTTTATGTACAATTAGGGTCCAGAACATTATTTTTGGACTCGAAAAACATCCTTTTGTTTTCCCTCTTTGTCCACCATGATGCACAAAAAACTCTTATGAGTTAGAATAGACCAAATTAAACGTGCAACGAGAGATTGTCCACTAATAGGTGTCCCTAAAAGAATTGGAAAATTATGATTTTTGCACTGGTGGTAAGCTTTCCATTAAAATATCCCCATATGAAGGATTAGTGAGAATTATTTCTTTTGGTGCAAAAAAATGGTGAAATTTCTATGTCTATAGGAGGCATGGAAATTCACTTTCACACTACATTTTGTTCATCGATCTAAATTAAAAGCCTTTTAAGACATTTCTGTACTCAAAATACAGGGTAGCGAATGCTTTTTAGTGGTCCTAATCTATAAAATCACTACTACGACCCCTACCTGGTTTCCCAAAATCTCTCGTTGCACCTTTAATAACAACAAAAAATTTGAACTTCCATTATTTTTAGTGGTGCCTTTTTCCAGACCATGTATTTTCCAATTCAGTTGTACAGAACTGTGGATTAAATTTTACAATCAGCATATATTTAATGTAAAGAAACTTCATGAATTCTAATAAATATCTGGGTATAGGTAATAACATAAGTCCTCAGATATATGTGTACCCACCAGGGTCCAAGGGACTTATATGTAGATCTGTAATTTTTCAGTTGTACAGAACTGTGGATTAAATTACTACAGCATATATTTACGATTAAGCAACCATTCTTAATTCTAATAAATATCTGTGTATGGAATAACATAAGTCCTCATATATAGTGGTAACCGCCAGTCAAGGTTCTTATATGTAGATCTGAGCCACACTTTTCAGTTGTACAGAACTGTGTATTAAATACATATCAGCATATATTTAATTAAAGAAACATTCATTAATTCTAATAAATCTGTGTAGGGTATAACATAAGTCCCATATCATGTTGTAACCACCATGTCAAAGTTACTTATATGTAGATTTTTGGGGGGGTTTCACTGATCCTACCGTTTAGACGAGAGTGGCTTCAGAGTACCTACTCGTAATTTTGCTAATTAACGGTGCAATCAAATTTTATTTTTTTTTCACCTTAAGACATTTTCAGTGTTAAACAATATCACAAAATAATCGTTTGGAAAAATATATTTTTCCACACAAAAATATCGTTTGGGAAAATAATATTTTTCCACAAAAATACCATATTATGTTTTGTGTGGCTTTTCTGGAGTCCCCCTCCCCTTCACTTTTTTGTACCAAAAGACATTCATCCATTGACTGTTATTTAAGTTCCTTCACAAAGCCACAAACTTTCTACTTGTGAAACCCTTGGAATGGTCGAATCAATAAGCCTCCAATAATGTAAACATTGACTGTTTTTCAGAACCACTATAATTTCTTCAACAACGTTTAATAGATCAATGCGCTGCAGACTGATGTGTATGCAACAATAATCAACATTGCGACCATCAAGAAATCTTTATCAAAATGGGTGTTTTAACATCACTCATTCACATGGATGATAATACCGAAGAAATGGTCATGCCATTTTATAGGGTGTCCGCGTATTTTTGAATGTCTGTATCCTCATTTCTTTTTTATGTATCCCGACATTTTTTTACTATTAGAATTTGTGTTGTTAGGGACTTCACTAAATCACGTTGCCATTCAATATCAAATGGCTGTATTTATGGTCACTTGATCAAACTTTATTTCCAAGACAATACAATACACACTTTAGACATCCTGGTTTCGTTTAATCAAAATATAATCCCATTGAGACATCGGCTCACGTAATACGCAAGGGATGGGGAACCACAAGAATATTTAAACGGATAAATAAAATAAGATCCTTTCGTTCTGCGAGAGATAATATTAGGCTTTTGTTTCATTTTTAGGACAACGGCTGATTGGCAGAGACTATGGTTAAATAAGAATCACCCAACAATGCATGAGATCTTATACCACTCCTGGAAAATAGCTTGTACATACGACATAAGGAAAAAAACAAATATCGCCAGGTCAATATCAAATATCCTAATATAGTCAAGGTCTGCTACGAGTGCTAAGCAACAGATTATTAAGTTTATTGGGTGGTCAGTTGTTGAACGAACGGGCTGCTATTTTAATTGTTTGTCTGTGTGTAGCAAACAGCTCTAGCCCGACACCCCCGTCAGTAAGGTCAAAGGTGGCGATATGTCCGCGCAACGCATGCGTGCCGTAAAGCGATGGTTGGGTGGGCGGGAAGAGTTTTCTTTCAATATGCACTGGCTGAAAGCAACAATTTTTGCTAAGTGCTAAAGTTCATAAAAAAATAGATGAGGTTATCTAGCTTTGATCCTCTGAATGGGTCGGATAATGCGTGAGCGTTTAACCTTCCATGAAGAGAACAAGAGAGACAGATTCAATAGAATGGAGGGTCTTTTTCGGAGGGCTAGCAAGATTCATCTGTTTCACCTGTTTCTTTATCCCTTAAGCCCCGAAGGGCATATGCAAAAGAGTAAGACCAGGTTTTTTAAGTTAACCTGCTCTAAGTGTTTTAGTCCCACCGTTGACATTGGGTTAGTTTGATTTATTTTGAAAATGCAGAAAAAAAGTGTAACTTGTCAATAAATCTTCATTTTGTTGTGAGCTAGCCAGCCATCCAACTTAGAACAGACACGCCCACGTTGAATTACATTGTTACTTCTATTTGCTGATATAAAGCCCTATTTGGAAACCAAATTTATGAAAAAGTTGTTGACTTTTATTGAAACCACTTTGACTTTTTCCCTGAATGTTGAATAGTTGTACTACATAGTAGTACTATTCACAAATGCCGACGCTCTCCTGGTTAGGAGGACATCCTAACCAAAATATCACTTCCTGTTTGTGGATAAATGCAGATTGTTGATTTTTACCATCCTGTATGTCACTGGAACAAGCCCTGGGCAGTGTATTTGCTTTCATTGTTGGTGAAAAGCTATGAATAGGCCGTGTTTAAACAGCGTGACATTATTGATTTTGTATTACCCGGTACTCATAAGGTCAAGAGGCTGATTGACCTATGCGTCATTATGTATGGGTTTATACCTTTAAGAAAAGAAAATCATATTATAATTTAATAGCTTATAATTTTTGCCTGTGAAAAAATTCTATAGGCCTTCAATAAATTTTTTTTTTTTTTTTAAGATTTTTTAGTTTTTTAAATTTTTGATAGGTTTTATTTTCATTTTTGAGAAAGCAGTAGTGTACGAGGGTGTGCATACACAGGGCAATTTTTTTTGATCGTA
Organism: Ophioderma brevispina; assembly: GCA_023653785.1. NCBI lineage: Eukaryota > Metazoa > Echinodermata > Ophiuroidea > Amphilepidida > Ophiodermatidae > Ophioderma > Ophioderma brevispina. The sequence continues at coordinate 140,875 of JAMKCH010022037.1, forward strand.
CACTGATAAGTTACACTGTGATGGCATTTCATCTTTGAACTTGGTAGCTATTTCTTTAAGAAAAGGTGAATAACTATCTTTTTAGACAAACTCATTTTGACTTATATCAGCCTTAACTTTAAATCTTATCGAACTTTCTGTGCATACGATCTAAATGACTGAACAACGCGGCAATCAGCATGCATTAACGTTATGATTATCAGCCTTACCCTGATTTACTCATCCAATTAAATTGGCCTATTATTAAAACAGTTTCATTTTATTTGGTCACCGCACTACTTCATGCAGTGTCAGCAAAAAGTATCCTGTGGAGTGGTGTTCTCCACATTAATGATCATCACCACAAAGTGAAACATCGCAATTGAGCGTTGTGGTTGGCGTGGTCTTCAAACGGCAACTGAAACAACAGCATTTTACTACACAGCTGACCTTGGAAGGTTTTTATTAGTCTCGGATAGAACAAAAGACTTGCAAGTACAGAGTATCCACAGTGTTTGAGCCCATGCAAATCGTCCCTTTTATATTATTTGAGCAATTTTAAGCAATGGCGACACAATTTGCACACTGATAAGGTAGGGACATGCTGAGCTATTACCTCCGCAAAAATCCTCAAAAATCCATTGCGGGAATCTTGCCATATGGCCTACAAAGGGTAGTCATTTGTATGTTATAGGGCCCCTATATGCATATTCCCATAAAAGACGTGGTCTAAAACTAATTTTATGAACAAACGATTGCCCGCCATGAAATTTCAGTTCAAAATTACAGCAGAATGGAGTTATTGGATAAATACTCCAAAGTATTTGTCAAAAGTGTGTCGCAGTTTGATATTTTTTGTGTCTTGCTCGTTTGTTATAATAAATGAGAGCTTTCAGACACTGTGTATCTCATTGCCTTTTGGAATTCGATCATGTCAAATTGTTCAACTTAGAAACTACAGGTATGCCCATATCCTTGCCAGTATATAAAAGGTTATTCACAAATTAAAACTTGTCAATTCCCCAAATAAATCTGAAATGACCATGCAATAGCAAGGCAACCACTGTGAATCTATTACGTAGAGGACCTTTAAAGTAATTCATCACCCTCGATGCATGGTTTTTTACCCTTACACAGGAAATAAACATGCAGAACAACTTTTTAAGTGCCATGTTGTCAGCCACAGATCAAAAATTATGTGCGCGTTAATGTAGTACATGTACTGTAATGATCTAAGAATGGTCTAAGGCTTCAGCAAAGCACCAAGCTATATAGGCTATATATATAGCAAGTATAAGCAAACGTAAAAATCTATCATAGGCCTCGCGGCTGGTGACTTACGCAGACCGAATCATAAGGAGCGTCCTAAGAATTGAGGCCAAGCAAATAATAAGCCAAAAAGCAACCAAACGTAACTAATGGAGAGCTTCCCACTAAATTTTAGGAGAATCCTACCTAAAATTAGCAAAACAAATAGACAAGCACAAGCAAATAACAGATTGTGTGAATTACGCATATTAACAAAGGCGAGCTACCTAAGCATAAGCAAATAAGCAAGCATTGAATAAGAGCATGGGTGAATTACGCATATGAAATTTAAGGGCGAGTACCGTAAGCAGTAAGCAAAATAAGCTGTAAAGGTGAAGCATTACACATCGCTAAATAACCATTATTATTAAATATTGCTAGGATCAGCGTGGACTCACAAAAGGTATGAAAGCCTCCTCAGGGGAATGCTGTGTGAGAGGAACCGATAATTAATGTTATTGTAGCCAGCTTGGACTCACACGAGGTACGTGAGCCTCTCACAAGGGAAAGTGCCTGGAGGAATGCTTTTCAAAATGAAATGGGTTTCAAGTACAGTTCTGTAAATAGAATATCTGAAAGTTGAAGCTTATAATCAAAATAATATAAGAATATAATATTATTTAAAAAAAAAAAAAAAAAAAAGAGTTCAGCTTATGAATATAAACATTAATGCTAATATTGAATCTATTTATTTATTTTACAAATCACCACTCGCACACCAACAATATCCTCCCAACGAGTTCCTGACATGAATGTTAGGAACTCGCCAATACCCCCCCCCCCTCCTGTTTTAATGTTGACTGAAAATATTACGCACAACGCATGCATAACTGTCCCAAAATGAACCAAAGAAAGTAAAAACTGATGGGTTGTGATGAAAAAATCAGAGCATTTGAAGAAACTGTGCCTGAAAAAATAGCAGACCCCATTTGTTGATGAGTGCAACGATGAATAGACCAAGCTAAGTAACTACATGAAAAGTGGCAAAATATCGGTGAGTTACAATGTTTTACTAAAAAAACATAGAGGTTAAGAAAAAGAGCACGTCATGAAGAAATTAGCAGACCCCATTTTAGTGTTTTTTTTTGATGAGTTCAACTGCATGAATTCGACCACGCTTTCTACATTCAACATGAATGTCTTTAAATTAGTCGATAGTTGAATACATTGAGTTACTAATCACATAAGGCGCTTCTCCTGTATTAAACCGCTGTTTTATTAAAAGTCTCAATTATTATGACAAAAACAAATAAAACAAAAAAAAAAAATGTCAACGCGGACACACTTTTGCAAAAGTCTGATGTATTATGCACTAGATCTGCCGAAATTTAATAAATTTCATGGCGGGCAGAAAAAAGTACCCATCCAAAATCTAGTTATAGCCTTTCAATGGGAAGAAATAGTTAAACATATTAAAGGGCGCTTATACCTACAGAATGTGACCTTTGTAGGCCATATGGCAAAATTCCCGCAATCGGACTATGATTCTTGCGGAGCGTTTGGGTGGTAATGGTCTTGAATGCCACTACTTATAACAGCTGTCCAAATTGTGTCGTCATTGCTTAAAACTGCCTAAAAATAAAAGAGGACAAAATGCATGGTCAAAAAGCTGGTATTGCTCACTAGATACTTGAAAGAGAGGAATGAATGATGATATGACTCTACATGCTAATTGAAGTTTATAGTACACCTTACTCCTGCCACTTTTTTTCTTCAAAGTTGTATCCCAGTTCATCAGAAAGACTGATCAAATTATTAGTTTAGTACACCGTACTCATGCCCCTTACTTAACCTCAAAGTTGTACCCCAGACTCGTCAGAAAGACTGACCAAACTATACTGGAAAAGGAACGTAGCTGTTGGACCTGGCTTACAACAAACCTCTTTAAAATTCTTTCCGTATTTTGCATTAAGAGAGCGCCAATGGTCCATAACTGAATTATGAAATTATTGGAAACTGCGTCTTATACATGAACTCCCTAACCTATCCTTAAGTTTAAACATTGTACCACAAGTAAACCACTCCATGCACATGTTCCATCTCCAATAGCCTAGTACGCATAGCTCTGTCTGTAATAAAATTGGAGAAAAAAATAATCACATATTCCTCAATTGGGCTTGTCACCTGATAAGACACATTAATGGTGCCGCCTCTCCAAAAGCAAAGGTTAGTCTTAAAACGAAACCATAACACGCAAGCTTAAAAAGAAATGAAACCCAGCGCGAATTAGCTAGTAACCTCCCATGGGACAATGACAAGCCAAATGAAAATATGTTACAATTGAATTAGTATTTGAGCTTAATACATGAATTAGAAAAATTAAAATAACATCGCACCGTAATCAATAGCAATAAATATCAAACTTTAAGGGGAAAATAAATCAAAACTTTGCCCAATTAAACCCAACCAATCGTAAATGAAATAAACTCGAATAAATAACCAAATAGATTCAGTAGTAAAAATCCACCATTTAAGTGATGTTTTGTAGCAAGACCGTACAAAATATTAATGTATGAGGAATTCGCATGAATGAGCATAACAACTCCAGAAAAACAAAAACCAATATAATGACCAAAGTGATTCACGTTTATATCCATTGTAATTGAAATAACTACAAAAGAGTTTTAGCCAACAAGGCCTGCATAAGATTGAAGCTAGTATTCTAAAAATATTAAAAATATGGGAGTTCATTTTCTTTCAAACTGACAGATTGAATTATATCCTGCTATTGTAGTTGAGCAATACGCATGGAAACCGACCTTTCCTATCCATTTTTACAAAGACCCAAGCTAGTAGACCACATTAAATGCACCCCATGACTTTGATTTGCAGGAACAGGTTTGCTGGATCGTTGAAAAGCGGCAAAGCCTTAATATCTGAATGAAAGCAGCCGACGAGATCTGCACAATGTTTAATTTCACCGCCCAAAGTCGCTGAAGTGGTTGCCCCGATACTACAGCTATGCGCACAAAATTAATGAGCTGACAACACCAAAAGTGAGAAACTTTTTATTCAAGCACCCAATGGAAAGGTGACCAATGGCACACCTGAAACATGATCAACAGAGGCATACAGTAATTCGTAGGCCTGGTTTTAGGTCACATTGCGACGAAAAGATGGAAACTCGCAGAAGTACAGGCTACGACACAAATAGGATGGAAAACCCACTTTGATCATGCAGTAATTAGAAATTTAACCCTTCCGTGTAAAACAATGCGCCCATAACCTGTGGTACGATTAGGTCAAACAACTAGAGTGATGGTATTTCTCGAAACTGATGGTTAAAATAAGCCCACCTGCAACCATCCTTTAATTTGATGTAATAAAGGAATGTGTGGTATCTGTGCACCCAAATTTTCTAAATAAAGCAACTATGCAGGTTAAATGGACGATGGCCCCCTCCATTATTTCCGATGATGTGATTGTACAGGAAAAAATGAAAACCGACTTCATCACTGGCACGTGGAAAAAGGACCCGTAAATCATCCTGGCCTGACCTCATTTGATCAGGAAACATAGTGGTTCCATTCATTGTTTCAAGAACAAGCACCACATTTCACAAATGACTTTGGCCCTATGATAAAAAGTCGGATCTATCAATCTACTAAAGAAGGCCTCGGGTGACAATGGCTTAACAAACATAGGAAAAGTAAACCGAAAAATGACTGCAACCCTCACAGAGAACCGATCCCGACTTAAGTAATTGAACTTTTTAAATTAAAATACATTGACGCTTTTTGTTCATTTGGAATTTGAAAAATTAATTTGCTTACTGAAATCACAAAATGGGACCTAAATAGGACATATGAAGTAGAGCCCTCTGAATTCTCAAATTCTAGGGAAAGGCATAAGCTATCCGCAAAAAATCACAAGACCTATCTAAGCCACTCGCACCGAATAGGGAAAAAAAAACAGATCCCTAAAATCCCTAAATGCACTGTTTTGCCCACACCAAACTCACGGGTCACCCCTGCACCAAGCAACACGGGAAAGGGCAAGATATAAGATTTACCACGTATACCGCAACCTTCTTATTAAGCGGCAATCCATCGAGGCTGGGCAATATAGGGGTGGCCCCGTATTTAAGGATATGGAGTTCCCATCTTGATAGATTGGCTACACAGCCAAAACCTATCTGTAATGTTTCGCTCCGATATTTCATTCCGTTATGATGCGAGAGCTAAAAACGTAATTCTATAAGCCCCATAGAATAGGTGTAAAAAGAATATTGGTCTGACCAAACGGGGACATTTTCGCCCCCGTATCTTTCGAACCAAACATCCTTGTGCTCTAAGATTTCACAGGGTAAATGAGGAAAAAATTCGGCAATTCTTGATACCAAATGGCGACCACTTCCGGTAAAATTCTGGGGCTTCTGGGGACGAGGCTAATTGCGATCGGGCCATGGACCTTTAACTCGAGATACGTTAGGGTTAAAATAAGTAACTACCAGTGTTTGCTGCACTTTTGACTATCAAATGAAGTTATGGGTAAAAGCCTTATCAATAAATAATTGGAAACAAAACGGGAATAACGGCAAAAGCGGAAAGCTGGACTCGCGATATTTGGTACAGAGCCAAGAAGGAAGACATTAAAACAAAACATTGTGAAACAAGGACTGGATTGTGGGCACTAAAAAACGCATTGAACGGCAACCATCTTGAATTTCAATTGCCTTTTTTCAAAAACTAGATTAAACTTAATTAAATACAAAATTAAAAAACCAAAATTAAAAATCCGTTAGCACGACTATATCAATTCAAAAAAAAAGGATTACATTTGACCAAATCAAATGAAACAGCCTTTGATTTAGTTTGACGCAACCTAACAACACTGGCGAGTGCCAATTGTGTATTAAAACGTTTCTATGAGGTTGAACGGCTGCACTATGATGAGGATTGCGATTTATCCGATGAAATACGTTGTTACACAATTTGGCACTCGACGACCCTCTATAAAAACTGCTTCCAAAAATGGATGTGCCCTCTAATAAACTGCACACAAAAAATAAAAAAAGACATTTGCCAAGTATATAGTGACGGATATGCCTCGTTGCTTGGCATTGATCAGAATGAATTAACCCAAAGCGCATTGTAAATATTTGAAACCGACCTCTAACAAGGCATTGAGGTCAAATCGGAATAATTAAGTCCCCAATAAACGATTTTTTTTTTATGGTACGAGGAACGACCAAACCTATAGAGGCAAAGGACTTAAACCAATCGTTCTTGGTCATTAATACCCCCCAACACCTTCACCACATGCTACTCTAATGATAATGATAGCTGTATGGTGGATGAATTAAGTTATCATGGACCCGAACTTTACTACAACTAGGACCAAAATTCTTATGTTGGTTTATTGAAATGACAAAATGAAACCCAATGAATCCCAACTGATTGACTGCGGGAAAACAATATTGCCAATAGCCCTACTTCTGGCACTCCCAATTGAAGAAGTGTAGTACTTAGTGCCACACAACCATAACATCACACACCAGAAGGAGGCCTATCAGGCATGAACTTTGGTACAACATTTCAGGATTTGGCTTCCAGTGAATACCGCCTCCATCTTCTTGTAAATTGCGATTAATATGTGTTTTTTATTATGATGGAAAATAAATGGTTGAGATAGATTGGAAATTAGCCACTTTCGATAAAAAATACCTGATAATTAAGACTTGATCTGGACATTAGGCACATGATGTAAAGTGTGAAGGGACAAAGGAGTAAACCAATAGCGATGTTGGTCACCCATGACACACACTAACAATCCTAACATCGCTTCATTTTATCTTGAATACAATTAATGTAAGCCGAATTACAAGTTACTGTCCTGGATACCAATAGATGACGGGTTAGATTAAGGAATACGCACGAGACCGACAAACCGTACACACCTAGGTTGGGTAAATTGCAATGCCTGGATTTTTTTGTAACTTAAATAATTTGCTACCTTTTAATGTACAATTCATGTTATATGTATGAACGCCACCAACCGGATAGATGTGTGCCACTGTTATGAAAGTGAGTTCCTAATAATTTGAATGACTAAGGTGACCACCTTTCGTAACCTAACACCATATGATGATATCTATCGCCTTCGCGACCAACCAGTTGTAGTGCTCGTTGGTTAGAGCGCCGTCATAGTAATAGGAGGTCGCCGGTTCGAATACGGCCAACCGCAATGGGTTTTTTTTTTCAAGACCACTGGTGTGCGCTGGCCACATCTCCAGGGAAAGATTAAATCACCAGCTCTGTATGTTCGCAACGATTGAAAGCTAATTCGTATATCCCAAATATGGGAAATCCATGACTGCACTGTATTACAATTTCCAAAAGGACGATGGTGAGATGCGAGAATCCGATAGTAAACAAAGCAATCCTGCCGAGATTTAATTTAGCGCGAATTACCAATGTGCAAAAGAAAATTTTTGATCCTCTTCGAGCGTCGAAGGCTGACAGTGATGTGAATACGAAATGATTCAACCCGAAATAAAAGCGAAATAAAGGCGCGTGCCATTGGACAGCATAACAAGCTGGACAAATAAGCAAAGGTTGATTGGCAACAAACCCGTTGCTACCATAAACAGAAACGATGACTTACTGACCTATAGGCCGGTGCCGACGTTGACCGCACAGAACAGAACGTCGACATGGCACGGCAACTTTAACTGAGACTAAGACTACGCAATAGCACGGGCCAACTGGCCGGAATTAAATATGAAACAGAGCCCAAAAACCATGCTCCTATAGGGTAAATTTGTTCCCTATTGACTTCGCATTCGGAAAACGGATATTTTCAATGTAGCTTAAATAATTCACTGCTGCACTCTTTCTGAATAAAATTCTTTGGCATTACAAATCTTACGATGTTCTGCTTAACGATATACATTCATATTGATAAAATTAATGTTGCCACGTTTGGTTACGATTCAACTTATTAGTGTTGTCAATGTGCATGTACACTTAGCTTGCGAATCGCTTGGATAACGTTCACTGTGCTTAGTCCCATCTGTTTCCTTTCTATAAGGCTATAGTTACCATTTTCGACAGTAACAAAGACACTCCGTCATAAGGTTACGTATCGTTTGTCTCTAAGGCTATCCTACTCCTGAGTCTCAAGTGGTCGTTCCCATGATGATTAATACTTGAAGTGACCAAGGCGGTGTTCAACTAACGTTAGTGCCTCAAGGGGATCCATGCTGAGGAAACCAGTTCCCCCAAAGGATTTTTTTTTTGACAAAAGGATATACCCATGTGAAAGGGGGTCATACGTAACACCGAATCAGCAAGTAAAAAATGAAATTTAAGTGTTAAGTCATCTTCCACTTCCTATTTATGACTCCACTTATTCTCTTCCTCTTTGGGGTTCTTTCCTGGTTGCCATTCTCTTAAGCGACATGTCCACCTCTTGTCCTGTAGCCTTGCAACATGCTCAGCCCATCTCCACTTTGATTGTCTGGTCTTCGGAATGATTCGTAATCGAGTTTCGGTCGGTGTTTTGTAATGTCAGATCTGAGACAATTATAACAAACGAGATTCGAAGCAAATAGTCATTACGGTGACGTTATTCAATACATTTATTAGCCTCAACAAAGTTGTAGTTGTGGCAGCACTTCAGTTTGAAATTCAATGGTTGTTCACCAGTGACGTTTCATTATGGCTACAAACGACACTTGAAATAACCCAATTATGTACCTTAGGATTCGGTCCAATTTCAATGTTTTAATCATATTCTAGGACAGTTCAAAATGTACTGAGATTATTAAAATGTGCGGTGTCTCATGTCATGTCACTGAGATTATTAAAATGGGTTGTGTTTTCACTGTCATTATTTTAATCACATTCTTGGACAGGTTAACAGTGTACTGAAAGTTATTAAAATGTGGTTTCATGTCATGATTTTCACCAAGGAATGAAAACACAACTGTACTATTTAATCGTGACAAATTTCTTTAACAGAATGGAATCTTAAAATGCAATATTCTGATCTGGCTATGATTATGTAAATGAAGCCATACGGACATATGAAACTATATTCATACAGATATGAACTGAAAAACACCATTTGTGCAAAAATAGCCTGGAATTCCAGGGAAACATAGCCCTTGCCCGGTACCTATCCCATAGGAAACTTAAGGCGCTTACAGCGCCCCACGCGTCCATCCAAGTCATGCGCAAAAACGGAAGCAGACACATCGGACCTGAGTCGATAAACTCGAGCTGTTAACTATATTGTCATGCCTTGCTTCGATCACTTTATGTATACTTGTCTGAGCTTGTGTAGAGTCAACCATGAGAAATATTTTGCCACCGCAAGAAAAAAGGATCTCTAAACGTGACTTGCCGTGAACCAATGAGAATAACTAGTGGATGGAGTGTAGACACGACATGGCGCGGAAAGCCGTTTCCCGTCGCCGAATTGAATTATTAGGAGATCGCCCGATATTAGATTATTCTTCATTACAAATTCCTTCGTTTGCGGGTCCAGGTACATAGACATTTTCGTTCTTAACCATTCACAGGTGTATAATTTACTAGCCAGGTTACCAATGCAAATCGTGTAAAAAATCTCAACATTTGAAAAAATTGGGGGCGTCTTCAAAAAAAAATGTGTTATTCTGCTTTAAAAAGCAATTAAATTTTAAAAAAAGAAAAAACCTAAAAAATTAAAATAATAAGAATTTGTCACATTCTTTACAAGCATGCAATAATATCCTCTCTTTCTTGTATCGGTGTCAATTTGAATGTAGTGATGATATTTAATATTCGCAGTACCTAAATTGCTGAATTAAGCACATTAGCGTTACAGAATACATAATAGGATGTAAAGCCGTATTACTCCCATAGTACGTTAGAAAAGCCATATAAATTTAGGAACAATGGCCAGTTGCATTGAAAAGTCACAAGTTAAAGAAGAATGTAATAAAAAGAACCTTATGGTCCTTTTCACATAATGACGTATATGACAAAAAAGGTATTTCGAGGAAAAGTCATTTTTAATTTTGCCGAATGTGCATTGTTTGTATTCTTAAAGGGATAAATGGATTGTTCTCTCAAAGGAAGGACCTCCTACAATTATTATAAATGAGATTTCAGTCAAAAACCACTTGACTTGCGACGAGTATTCATTTCAAACTTACACTTCGTACGTGATACGGCTATATGAACAAACGACGCAAAGAACAATGTTGTAATTCAATTAGAGACTTCGCTAGTTATGGGAAAACATCACCTCTCTCGTTATGTGAAGCATCACCCTCTTCACCAACACACACTACGACGGTCAGATACGACACGTTATTTGAAACGGTGATCGGCTAGATTGACACGGATGACAACATGTGTAATGAATGTTTTTTTGCACATAAGCCGTTATGTGAAATCAGACAGAAATGAAATAAGAGCCCATATGTACTCGATAATAATTAAATCCATATTCCTCACTAGGAATAGACGGTCCGGCCATTGAGGCAAAATGTGCTCAGAAAAAGTTTTAACGCCGTAATTTGTTACAAACATTCCAAAATGGGATTCGCATCCTATAGGGACCATTACAATAGCGGATGGGGGGTGCTGCCATTCTAATTTTTTATTGTTGGGGAAAAATTGGCCAAAAAAAAAGGTTTCAAAATAGTCAAAAACAGGTAAACTCCTCATATGCCTCTTTTCGCATTTTTTTTCACAGAACATGTGGTGTACATCCCAAGGTAAACACTAAATAGACCGGAGTGAGTGCCCAGCCATTCCACGTACATGTTCTGGGATCAAAATTGGCCAAAACACAACCAAAATTGTCCAAAATCCACAAGGGTCAAAGGCCTTCCTTATCAACAATCCTTAATGGGAACATATAACAGATCTTCTCTCAAGAAGAATACGAAAATTAATTGAATAGAGTGCTAGCCCTTTCATGACACTTGTAGGGTAATAAAATGGCCAAACAAGTTCAAATTTGTCCAAAATATAAATTAGTCAAACCTTTTTCTAAAAAATACCGAAGGGGAATAGTCATTGACTTTCCAAGGACAATGATTAAGTAAATAAGGTGCTAGCACAGTTCAATGAACACATGTTGGGAGGTCAAAATGTACAAAAAGGTTTAAAAATTGTCCAAATGATTAAAGCAGGCATATGAGCTCTTTCAAAGATACTTAATAAGAGCATATGTGTTCAAAGGAATTAGAAAGGGGATACAGTGCTAGGTATTCCAAATTTACCAATTTTGTAGTCACTATTGGTAAGGATCAAAAGAACTCAAGATTGGGGATCTCTAAGTTTATGGGGGTTTTTTAATATTAGTTCAGAAAACATCCAAAGTAAACTATGATTGATAAATGGATGTAATGTAGGAATTTGTCCTTAATGTGTATGTATCCATAAATTTACATGGGGCGATTCCAATCCTAGCTTGAAAAGTTTTAACACAAATAGGTTAAATTGTGATATTGCCCTATTGTATCAAATTGTAATAAGGTCATATTCGCGTAACCAATTAAACAGTACATTAAGTTGCCAATGAGCTGGCAAGTTTATAATGGACGTTCATTGGTGGGGAAATAATTTTTGATGTGTTACTCATCATTACAGATATGGATAAAAGTATCTTAAAGAACGCATTTTGGCTTTAAGGCATAATTACAATGGAAAATTATCTCCAATTTGTTCTTTTTAAAACATGTTTGTTAAACTGCAACAATTAAATGATAAATCGCGTGGGTGAGTGTTTTTATTTAATTTGTTAGTTTTAATCAAGTCAGAATTATCATGTTGTAAAGCAATAACCCGACAGTGGGTTTGGTGAAAACAGCACTGTCCCAATTTGACGGCCGTTTTACGGCATATTCATTATGGTTTTTTAATGCGTCCAAAATGTTATTTTCCGACATAGTTGAGAAAAAAGTTTCTCGTGTGTTGGGCCTATTGCATTATTTAACATGTTTAATGCTTAAATTTAGCTTTGTTAATATTGATATCAACTCAGGCCAAAAAATTAAAACCAAGAGCTCCACGCTTGAGCATTCTTGAGAGATCTACTGTGTATAACGCAAATACTAAACTTACAAAAGCCTCTACCTTATGAAATTCGTGGATGATATGATGATAACACATTGTCCATTTAGAGCCAATATAGGGAGAAGAAGAAATGGGAATATCAAAAAATTCAAGTGTATTACCAACACCTCGATCCCCCCCACCCCCATAACATGTATGAGTAATTTGTGGTAATCGAATGTGGTCTAAAATTTCCAAAGAAAGTCTATTGTTTGATTATTATTTTTTTATTCAAGCTAAAGGTGGCGATTTTTATGTATAGCACGAAGATAAATATACGGTGGAATATTTAAGATGTAGTGTTAAAAATCATAAAAAAAATAACTTAGCTGATTATAATGTCAGGTAATTTGCCCATTTAATCTTAACATCCGAGATCTAGAAACATCAACACCCCTGGAACCCCTAACAACTATTTAATATCAATAGAAAATCTATATAAAGTTACAGGGAGGTTTTAGGTAGGTGATAATAAAAATATGGACAAAGTCACACGCTTATCAATTGGTTTCCCATTTAGGTGTTTTTGATTAATTTTGGGAAAGTGTTAACTTTCTGTCAATTCGAATCCGAATCTCTAGATCTGGTCTAGCCAGTCCGTTACCATGTTTACTAATATATCCGTGGGGGATGTAATACGCATATTATTCTTTGATCGACTGCTTTCTGCAAAAAAGACATAATGTCAGAGAAGGGCAACGTGATACGTTTCGTTATCACCCATTTTAAGTTGATTTTGATCAGTTTGGATGAACTTCGTCCTATATTCCACTTGGACGCAGAAATCTGTAAAATTAATGGCTTTAGCAATCTGTTTCACATATTTGAAAAGGCAAAACAACCTGTTATGACCTACTTTGAGAAACGAGTGGCATATATAGGGATTTGGCCATTCAACCACAAAATTGTCAATTAAGCCAACTAGCTTTCTATAAACTTTATTATGAACTCTTTGGATATAAGTGATTTTTTTAACATTTTGGCACATTTTGACCTTATTGGTCCGTTTGATCTCAAAAACTATGAAGACTATGAATGCCAAGAAACTAAAGCTACCTACTGACATTTCCTTGAGATCCATAACGGTCAAATGTTTTCCTTGAAAATGTTGTGAACTACGAACGTATGGGACGAGCGTATGATATTAATTTTTGGACTATTGTTTGGCCATTTTTACTCAAAAATATATTAATATCGAAATGGTTCCATTTTTTTTCTTAATATGACCTCTTTGAACGCGGCGACCCCCTCGTCCCCCGCTTGAGAGCAAGCTCTCTCGTCATGGACTATGCTCTAATTCCCCGAATTATTTGTAAGAAAACCCGGTCTTGACCATAACTGGGACACCCTTGCATTTCGGACCTGATTTACCTATTTTTAGGACAATTTTGACCTTTTTGGACATTTTGACACCCAAATTTCATAAAATGAAAATGGCTTATTTTATACACTTTAAATATACTCCTTTGAGGTAAATGACATGTGCTGATACGATGAAAGCTTGTAATGTGGAAGGCGTAGGAATGAAGAAGCGAGCTGATCCCTTATTCGATGAAATATAGTATTTTTGGACAATTTTGACTTTTTGGGCCATTTTGACCCCAAAATTTGTAGATTGAATGACTCCATTATATTGACTGAAATAGACCCTTTTGAAGGTAATCATCGGAACATGTTTGTGATAGATTATTTAAGGAAAGGCATGCCTTTAGATTGATGTCACCGTTATTTTTGGACAATTTTTACCTGTTTGGGGCGGCACAAATTATTGACCAAAGACGCTGTGTTATTAACAGTGGAATGGCTCCATTATATTCACTTAAATATGACTCTTTGGAGGTTAAACGAGGGGTTAACATGAGGCACATGTTCTGAAGAGTATTGAAAGAAAGGGGAATGCACATTAGACCTCATTGATTAAACCCCTATGTGGACAACTTTTGACCCTTCGTTTTTGTTGGCCATTTGACCCAAACATTTATAAATGGAATGACTGCCATTATATTCACTGTTAAATATGACTATACCTTTGACAGGAAAATTGGGCATGTATCTGATAGATCTAGTTGAAGGAAAGGAATGCGTTTGACTGATTACCTACTTTTTGACAATTTTGACCGTTTTTGCAATTTTTTGCCCTAAAATAATAAAATTGAAAACACCAACACCCATACGTTTGAAAGAGTGTTTACACCCAATCCCGGGGGGTATGAATTCCAATAGGTTGGACCTGAACAAACAAACGCCGTCAAAGAGTCATATTTGATCCTTGGCCTGGCCCGTTTCATACAGTATAATCACCAACCTCCGATTGGTTAATTTAAAAAAAAGTGATGCTACCTACCCAGGGGGCCACTACTGCTATTCCAAGCAGGATATGACCTGCTCGTACAAAAACCGTTTAGTTAGGGCAAAATGTCGAGATCAAGCCATGTTTGAGGTTTGTTTTTTTACAAAACATGTTTAGTGTATCAAAATCACCGAAATAAAATAGAATATGTTTTTCACTTGTTAGAATTGAGATCCGGGCGAGAGATACTTGGATGACGTGATACAACAGTTTGACTTTTTTTATAATACTTAAATAAGAGCAATGTGTTTTCCAAGATCTAACTAGGTGGATACAGTGCTGCATTCCAAATTTACCAATTTGTGGTCCATGGGCTAATGACAAAATGCACTCAACTTGTGGATCTAGAAGTTTATGGGTAGCTAGTCAGCAAACATTCAAATTAAACTATATTGATAAATGATTAATTAATAATTTGTCCTTAATGTGTATGTTATCCATTGAAATTTACATGTCTATTTCAATCCTTAGCTTGAAAGTTTACCACAAATAGGTAAATTAGCTATATTGGCCCTATTATCAAACTTGTTAATCAGGTCATAATTCGCGTCACCATAAAGTCATTAAGTTGACAATGATCTGGCCATTATAATGGACTTTCGTGGTGGGGAAAATAATTTTTTATGGTTACTCATCATTACAACGACTGATAAAATTACTAAAGAACGCACTTTTGGCGTTAATGCATAATTAAATGAGAAAATATCCTCCAATTTGTTTCTTTCAAACATGTTAAACTCAACAATAATATGATAATCGCGGTTGAGTGTTTATTTTAATTTTGTTAGGTTTTAATCAAGTCAGAATTAATTTTTTGAAAGGCACTAACCCGAAATGGGTTAAACAGTCACTGGTCCCAATTTTAAACGGCAATATCACATTATGGTTTAAAATGGTCAAAATGTTATTTTTTTCCGCCTAGTTGAGCAAAAAGTTCTCGTGTGTTAGGACACTATGTTGCAATTATTTCACATGTTTAATGCTAAATTTTAGAGCTGTTAATATTGATCAACTCAGGTTCCAAACTAAAACAAGAGCATCCTACGCTTAAATCTTGATAGAATCTGTGTGTAACGCATAATACTAAACTTACAAATCCTTATTAAATTCTCGTGGAATGATTTAACAATTTCCAATTTAGAGGCAGATATAGAGGAGAAGCAATTGGACTCTCAAAACTTTCAGGTATAAAACTGATTTAACATGTATGTAGTAATTTGTGGTCATCAGAATGTTGGTCTAAAATTTTTCAAATTATTAGTTTTTGATTATTTATTTTTTATTCATATCTAAATTTGGCTTATTTTTATGTAAGCCCTAAGAATATACGTTGGAATATTAAGATGTAGTTTTAAAAAAATCATAATAAAAAAAGTAACTTAGCTGATTATAAATGTCGGGTACTTTTGCCCATTTGAACTTACATCCGCAGATCTGGAAAAACCAACACCCTGGACCTAACAACTATTTAATATTCATAGAACCTATATACATTACAAGGGATAATTAAAAATCTGGACAAAGTCACACGTTTTATCATTGGTTTTTTTTTGTTCCCATTTTTAGTTATTTTGATTCCTTTTTGTGGGAAATTTACCCTTCCTGTCCATTTCGCCTCCAAATCTATGACTGTCTAGCATCGTTTACCATGTTTACGTAATTATATCCCGTGGATGTAAACGCATATATTCTTATTCTTTGACCTACTGTGCACAAAGAGACTAATGTCAGGAGGGCAACGTGAACGTTTCGTTATTTCACCCCCAATTTTAGTTGATTTTTGATCATTTTTGTTAACATTTGGTCAACTAGTATTCCACTTTGATTGGACTCAGAAATCTGTAAAATTAAATGGCTAGCACTCTTCACACCACTGATGAAAAGGCACAACACTTCTATGACCTACTATGACAAGAGGGCATTATAATGGATTTTGGGCCATTTCCAACCACAACACTGTCACTTAAGCCTAACTAAGCTTTCTATAAACTTCTGATGAACACCTTTGGATAAATATTTAACCATTTTTGGCAATTTTTACCTTATTTTGTCATTTTTTGATCCAAATATGAACTAAGAATTGCCAGCACGAAAGGCTACCTATTGACCCATTTTTCCTTGAGATATAACGCAAATGTTTTCCCTTGAAAATTTTGGTGAAACGAA
Organism: Ophioderma brevispina; assembly: GCA_023653785.1. Lineage (NCBI taxonomy): Eukaryota > Metazoa > Echinodermata > Ophiuroidea > Amphilepidida > Ophiodermatidae > Ophioderma > Ophioderma brevispina. The sequence goes on from JAMKCH010022037.1 coordinate 157,735, forward strand.
GGTTGGGACTGAGGTATATTAATTTTTGGACATTTTTTGGCTCACTTTTTTTTTTTTTTTTTAATTTTTTAGGTTTTTTCTTTTTTTAAATATCTTAAATATGACCCCTTTGAAGGTGAATGGACACGTTCTCATCGATTATTTTACGAAAGGATGCATTTACTGAACTGATTTACCTATTTTTGACACTTTTGACCTTTTTTTGGCCATTTTGTCCCCAAATGTAAAAAATTGAAAGGCTTCCATTTTATCGCACATATAAATATGACTACCTTTGAAGGTAAATGACATGTTCTGATAGATTGATTTATAAGAAGGAATGCAATTTGACTGATTTACCTATTTATTGGACAATTTTTGAGACCTTTTTTTGGCCATTTTGAACCCCAAAATTGGTAGATGAAATGCCTTCCATTATATTGACTTAAATGTGACTCCTTTGAAGGTAAACGGATGTTGTGATAGATTATTTAAGAAGGAATGGCCTTTAGATTGATGGTACCTATTTTGGAACCATTTTGTTTAAAACCTTTTTTGGCATTTTTTGACCCAACAATTTATAAATTGGAATGGCTTCCATTTATTCACTTAAATTATGACTCCTTGGAGGTAAATGGGCATGTTTCGAAAGATTCATTGAAGAAAGAATGGCATCGACTGATTACCTATTTTTGGACAATTTTGACTTTTTTGGCCATTTTCGACCCCAAACATTATAATTTGGAAAATGGCTTCCATTATTCACTTAATATGACTCTTTGAAGGTAAATGAACTGGGCATGTTCTGATAATTCTTTGAAGAAAGGAATTCATTTTGACGATTTTACCTATTTGGACAATTTTGAACCTTTTTTTTGCAAGTTTTTGCCCTAAATAAACAATTTAGAAAGGCAACCCCCCATACTGATGTCACCCCATGGTGTAAATGATCCACTAGGTTGGACCTTAACAAACAACGCCGTCAAAATTCATATTTTGATCCTCCTTTGGCCGGCCGTCTATACGTAATAATCACAAAACTCCGATTTGGTATTTAAAAAAAGTGATGCCTACCTACCCCAGGGGGCCCCTTGTTTCCAGATGGATATCTGCTCGGTACAAACGTTTAGGTTAGGGACCTTTTCATGATCAACAAGGTAGGATGTACATTGTTTAGTGTATCAAAATCACCGAAAATACAATTAGAATAGTTTTCACACTTTGTAGAATGAGATCCCGGGCGAGATACTTTTGATTACCTGTGAACAACAGTTTGACTTCTTTTTAATAATAATTCTGGAAGAGTAGATGATTTTTCTCCTGATTTCAAATTGTATTTTCCACAGGCGATTTTAAAGGATTTTTTTTTAATTCTGGGAATCTACATCATCGTGCATCAGCACTCCTTTCTCGATAGCCTTTGGTAGTAAAATACTTGCTTAGGGTGCATTTTTAAAATGTATCACAAATTACTCGTATATAGGCTTTCAAGATCAAACAACTTGTTTAGAGTATTTTAAATGTACGTGTTTAGGAAAGGTTTACAAAAGAGCATGATATCCACCTTAGGATACAACGTAATCTGTCAAAATTCACAAAAAAAATTGGCGGAAGAAAATAAATAAAACCAATAGGACAAATTAAAGAACAGTTTAAATGTAATTCCGCCATGTAATTCCACCATGCCTTGCATTGAATCGTTTGAAATGAGCGGGTATTCTGTCGTTAAGGGCGAGTGTTGCCTTTCTCGATTTACTGAATCATGTAGTATTATATAGCATTTAAAAAAGTATAGTTTGTGGAAACAGCAGGATGTAAGTCAATAGTTCTGAGGCAAAATAGGGGTCATCGCGTCATAATGGAATAACATCCGATTTATTCGTTCATTATTATAAAATTGTGTCAAATTGTTCGTCTAATGGTACAGGAGCCGAATATAAACTGGTTGCACCATTTATGATATTGAGTAATAAATATTTAGAATGCAAATTTTGATTAGGGCTATAGAGTCTAATAAATCTTTTGTTGAACTGTCAACAAGAATCTATATGAAATTGTTTATCTAGTCTGACCATATGAACAATTAACAACCAGTTGAACAAATTGGGATCATTCTTTAAATGTACCCTAGAATTTTCATAAACTGTTATTTGCCTACTGTACTAAAACTGCAGGTCATAGATCAGCGACTCAGAAGCCCTTCCCAAAATGCATTTTGCTCACATTTACTGTCCATACATACACTTGGAATCATCCCATTCACTCACATGTAGTGAAGCTGGCCATTATAAATCCATTGTGTGTCTTTATTAGACGAACGCTTAAAGTTATGGTATCCCTCATACACTTCATGAAAAGGTCAAATAAACTCTCAATTTCCTTTGCGCTCCATTGAAAAGAAGCTTTTAGGTCGATTTTAGGTCAATTTTCAATTAATTTTGGGAACCACCAAAGTGGTCATTTCTTAAAGATGAGGTGATATCCCTAACGTCCCAAGAGGAAAATCTGACGATCACCGCAAAAAAGGAGGTAGCGTTATTTTTCTGGTTAGATCTAGGGCTAAATTCCCCCTAAAATAAGGTAGGGGACGTTAGGGAAATATAATAGCCCTCGCCTGAAATGATTGAGCCCGAAAATCAGCGCAGACATGGGAAAATAGAACTATTTTTATAATAAAACCACTCCCGACGTGATTTCATTCAGCAGACGACGGAAGCTGACGGATTATGGCGTTAAACACATTGAAAACACACGCCGGAGTTGATTCCCTTGCCGTTCATCCTGTTTGAATAAACACATTTCTTGATTAAAGTTGCGGCAAACGCCAAAATTAGCCTAAAAATTACTGGATGTCTTTAGCCTCTTATTAAGGCTCCCATATGTTTTATGGTTTGATAATTTGGGTGTAAAACACATCCGTATCCTAGACTTTCATTTGAGAGCCAATTAATGGAATTTTCATATTTCATTGAAAACGCGCCTGTGACACTTTAAGTAATACGCTTCTTGTAAGTTGTTACATGAAGCAGACAAGGCCTGTGCTTTATGTGATGTGTATCCAGTGCTTGTCAACAACAGAATGGTATACAAATATTGAATGCCTAAGATATCATGAGGTCAAATTTTGACTTTTCTATTTCACGTGGCGAAGCCCAGCCGAGTGAATAGAACAGTCAAAATTTGAATGAATGATATATTTTTTCTATTGCACGAATAAAGGAAGACATTTTGTTTTACATATATCATGATATCACCTAGTTTCTTTTCCACTTCAAATGGCTCAAATCACTGCAATCAGGATATTATGTCATAGCTAGAGCCTAATGATAAATGCATGATGGGATTTTTTTCTGGGCTGCTGTTTGATCATATATAGATAGGGCAAACAATCTGCGGATTAGTGCAATCCTTTACTCTGAAACAGGGAAATTGTAGAAACCTAAAATTCTAAATATATATTCTCAATCATTCAGTAATTGAGAATAGCTATTTAGGGAAATAAAGCAATTACTGGAGCTTGGGTTTTGAGCACCTTCTAATTGCCTGTGCAAAAGGCATGTTTTTATGGTACTTTTGATCAAGGAATAGTTAATATCAATAATTAATTGATAATAACTTGGTCCTACTTACAGAAAGGCCACCGTAATCCTCAAATATGATGATTTGGAGATTCTAACCAGTATTTTTGTCGTATTTATTTGTACACGGCTAGGTCTTTTTCGATTATTATGATTACCCAACTTAAGGGTGGCCAGATCATCTCTATAGATATGACCTAGAAGTGCTAGGAAGTCGTTTTTCCGAATATCACTGTTTACTTTGTTGTGAAGGGTTTTGCTGGCTGCCTGCCTTAGGACTGTTCTGACGTCGTAATGAAAATTTAAAGAGTGACTAAGGGTATTGACTAATACTACGCTATGCATTCAGTTGAGTAAGAATTGTGTGATGGTTGCTAGGGGCATTTTAAAATCAGGTTTATTTTAACTTCTAAAGGACATATAAACACGGGTATATAATTATTTATTACTTTCTTGATCCAACCAAGCTCGCAACCAAGTTTACAAGCAGAAACTGAGTGATGGATAGATCAAGATCCAGAAAAGATTTGTCACCATATTCAGACAAAATAATGGAACTGAGACCCAGCTTAATTGTGTAAATCCCATTGGAATGGGGTAAAAATGGATCAGCCGCGAAAATCTTTCATATCTACTTCATTTTTGCACCAAATTCCTTAATTTTTTCAGCATAGAAAGTCGAAACTATGAAGATCATGAAAACATTAACTGCGTCACAGTTGAGTAAAAAGGCCAGGGTAAAATTTTGTGTTTTTTCATGCACAAATTGTTTTGATTCACCATGTATACACCGCCAAAGTCGATTGGTGGGGAGTGATCGCCATCTAAGATTAATTCTATTACTTCTACTGCCCATTATTGAAAATGAAGCATTCTGATTTGTCAGTTTACTGCCCACTATTCTGCAATAATAGGCCGCTAATGCATTTTCTTATCAAATCAAGGTAGAATAGAAATAAATGGTTTGCAGTATCATCTGTGGGCTCATAATGTATCCTCCGCTGGAAAAAAATGTAAAAAATAATGGCTCGGGTGCCCCTCACCCATTATTTAATTTTTTTTCGACCTCGGCACATTATTCGTCTATGAATGATACTGCATGCATTACCCTTTAATTTGTTGGCATAGTGTGGCTCTAAAATTATATCTTTATATCTCTAACGTCCTTTAACTATATTTAAATGCACTTTTTAAAAAAATCCCGGAGCGGACCCCTGCTTTGGCGTAGGGGGAAATTGGCCCTAGATCTAACAAGAAAAATAACGCTACCTCCTTTTTTGCGGTGATCGTCAGATTTTCCTCTAGGGACGTTAGGGATATTAAACTAGTCATTGTCCATCATTTGGGGGGGGGGCAAAATCCGCAATTATCTCAATTTGCTCTCAATTACCTCAATTAGCATCTTCAATGCACCTTTTGACCAATCATCATTCACCTTTCAAGCCTTAGCATCCAAAATTGCACGTTTATGGGCATCGCGACTCAAGGTCACAACACATCAGTGCTTCAAGTGTGCAGGATGGTGTAAATAATTTTTCCCACCCTCCCTCCCGTTTCAGTTTTTTTTAAGCGTTCTGATTTTTTCTTTTAAGTTACATTTTCCCATTTAGTGTTGTGCTTGAGTGTTGTATCATGGTAGTGGTGGAAAATGTAAACATTTTGGCAACAACATTTACACAAATTGTGTTCCTTTTAATCTTTCATGATATTTAGGCCAATATTTGTTGACATGAAGGGTCCTTCCTTCAGCTCAGTAAATATGCATATGTGTGATAGACCCATTGCTCTAAATTGTTAAATTCAATATTGGCTTGTTAGGCCAAATACAAATATTGTGCCTAGTCATGATTATATTGAGGAACCAATGTTATCCATACCTGCTCTCGATTCGAATGATATTATTACGAATGTTTATTAATAATGTAGGAAAGAGACGTTTCCTTGGGATTTGGCGCAACTCACGTGTTGATGCTTGAGGGAATTTCTCTTGTATTGAAATCCTGTGTTGCAAATCTGCGATGTCAGCCTTCGTATCGTAGCCTTCGTACTTGCATTGATTTAGCTAGCAGCGTTGTTGTGCTTGAGGTGTGCGCGCGCTTGCAGCGTCCGTTAGGGATGCTTGCTTGTAATGATGCCAACGTCCAGGATGTCTGGCATTTACAGGTTCTGATGAGCGTCTGCAAGGTACGCGGGTTTCTCACATATTCGCAAGAACTTGGGCATTATCTTGTTTGGATGTCGTTATTTTGGTTCCTTGGTATGAATGTTTGCTTAGATTAAATTATCCTGCGCACAACTGATGCGTCAATGCCAGTTTGGCGTCTTTTCCTTTCTTTCCGCCTGGGGCTAACAATACATTTTACTCTAATTTCATCGTCTTTAATTCCCTTTCTTATATCTGAAATAACATCACAACGCTATGGTTTGAACTTTTTTTTACACTTGTTATTTAATGCTTATTCTTAATAATTATACCTTGACCATTACCACTCCAAATGTTCTCACCGACCGCTCGTCACTTCTTTTGGCTTTGAATGATACGTTTGTTTTTCCAGGAACTCAAAGTATGCTAAACTCCCAAAGAAAGAACACTTGATTCCGGGAATCAAAATTACTCTAGAGGTGCGCCAAGCTGCTTACAGATGAAAAGTGTGTTTAGATTGAGAAATGCCAAAACTATGAAATTAAATTATCCCAATGGCCTTCAAGTCAAATCTTACACCTTGAAATGTAAAGTGTTATTGAAGGTATCAATAAAAGTCAGGAGCAGCCTTCCAAGAAATTGTTAATCTATTAGATAAAGTCGGGACAAATTTGCCGATATGTAATAATAGGACATCGGTACAGTAAGATAAGTAACTCCTTCTGGCGATTTCAATAAATTATGTCTTTCTTTGCTCTACTTCCTATTTGAATATATTGAGAGAAATACGAATGTGGATGAAACAAAAGGAGTCTTGCAAATCAATGCACAATCATCTGATATGAACTAGAATGATTGTGTGGTTTTCTCATTATCCAAGTTAACTCTTGATAAACCTGACACCCATTTCCTAACTTGTATAATTTATACATATATCTATGTATAAATTTAACTATAACACACCTTAGGGGAAAATGTCTGTAAATCAGAGAGGTATATGGAGGCTGCTTGCTGGATTAAAATAATCGCTTATTTTATGTTATATAATTAACTCTGACACTGGTGCACTTCCATGACCCCTTGATAAAAAGTTGTTAAGAGTTAAGTGTGACATACGGGTTTCTATTTTGAAACTCGAAAACTACAATTACTACAATAATATATAAAATACAGAGTGGGATAAAAAAAAATACCCATATTAATTTGCTGTATCTCCTTGTAATTGCAGCAGAATGGTAATTTTAGACTCAAATTAAAGAAACAACTTGAGGAAAGTCGTTCCATGTGTAAATCAACGTGAGAAAGTATGTGTTGAAGTTGTACACTCAATACTAACATGCTATATCCAGCGCCCTCTGTGTGCCAAGCATGCTTAACACCAACGCTCAAGTTATCGATGACAACATCAATCTGCCGACCCTCCCTGATGTTAACCTCCAATTGCTCTAAATCATGTAGTTGTGGGTCACAGTAAATTAAACACGAGTTAAGGTGGGAACTATGGGAAGGCCCAAAGTGATCAGCCATACGTGAAATTAATCTGTCCTGAAACCTCTGCGTTATGAACCAAATGTCATGGTTAATGTTCCTTCGTCTATTACCGTAAGCGAATATTGTTTTCTTAGCATAGTCAAATAACGGTCTGCATTTACTACAATAGTTTCACCATCTTCTTCCATGAAATAGGGACCAATAATGCAGTCATAACTGATCGCTCACCAAGGTGCGACCTTTTCTATACTTAGAGGTCGTTCCTCGTACTAAGTCCAGATTCTCATCTTATGTCTGTTGACATGCCCAGATATACAAATGGAAGAGTGCCTCGTTAGTAAAGTATATCCTGTACACAATATTTGATCTTCCTATAGCATTTGTGAGACTTCATTGCAGAACAGCACTCTCGACGTTTGTGTTTCTCAGTTTGTGCTTGCAATGTCCGTATTTTGTAGGAATTATCATCGTCATGCAGCATATGACGTGTTAATGATCTGAGCCCATCTAATTCTGCAGCGAAAAGACGTCTTGTTGACTTGCTTTGGTCTGGTAGAATTCCGCCTTCCACTTTATCCTTTCAGCGTGCTCCTGTTCTGACCATTGTGGTCTATTTACTTACCCAATCTTTAATTGTCTTGAGCATTACTGGAGTCCCATGAATCTGCGTCATTGTCAGAATCCTCGGCCAATTTATTCACAATTTGCCGAATGTCAATATCACAGATATGGAATTTTTCCACTTGGAATTTTCGATATCCAACATGCCGGCATGTATGTCCCAGATGTATGTCCACTCTGACTGTCAAACTTTTTTCAATGTCTCGTCAAATGTCTTTTAATACTGAATGTCCAGTTGTGTTGAATGCCGAATGCTGAAAGTCCAGTTGCTGAATGCCAGTTGTACTTGGCGACATGATTCTTTTATCTGGGCCCACATTAATTCTTCTTTGTTAAGATCACAACAACAAGATGATATCCCTAACGTCCCTAGAGGAAAATCTGAAGATCACCGTAGAAAAGGGAGGTAGCGATAGATCTAGGGGCAATTTCCCCTTAACTCAAGTCAGCTCAGGGGTCCGCTACGTGATTTTTTTTTTCAAAAGTGCATTTAAATGCAGTTAAGGGACATTAGGGATAAATGTCAAGGAAAAACCTGGGTTTCACGGACGTCTTTTTTTCAGTCCATATCTCTGCATATCGCTTGGCTCAAAGTCTTTTTCACAAGTTTTGATCAACTTCTTTTCATTTTTCACAGTTTGACCTTTAATTATTGATTTAGTAATCACTCAGTCAAATATCAATGTATCGATGCCTCAAATCGCGCCATTCATTTGTTGGACACTAGTGGTGCTCTTGGGGTGATAAAACAGCTGAAGCATTAGTTCAAATATAAACAACGAACGAGCAATTCAGCTGCGCGATCGTTAACCCAGGATAAGGAAACCTTATCTGGGGTTAACGATTCGTTAATTGGAGATAACAAAGCTGAACCCCGAAGAACGCGCCTTATCTGGGGTTAACAATCCTTATCTGGAGATAAGAAAGCTTAACTCTAAATAACGATCGTTATCTGGGGTTAACAAACCTTATCTTACGTAAACAGTCGTTATTTGGGGTTAACAAAGCTGAACCCCGAAGAACGCGCCTTATCTGGGGTTAACAATCCTTATCTGGAGATAAGAAAGCTTAACTCTAAATAACGATCGTTATCTGGGGTTAACGAACCTTATCTTACGTAAACAGTCGTTATCTGGGGTTAACAAAGCTCATCCCTAAATAACGATTGTTAGCTGGGGTTAACGATCCTTATCTTAGGTTAACAGTCGTTATCTGGGGTTAACAAACCTGAACCCTAAATAACGATTGTTATCTGGGGTTAACAAAACTTATCTTAAGTTAACAGTCGTTATCTGGGGTTAACAAACCTGATCCCTAAATAACGATTGTTATCTGGGGTTAACAATCCTTATCTTAGGTTAAGTTGTTATCTGGGGTTAACAAACCTGAACCCTAAATAATGATCGTTATCTGGGGTTAACAATCCTTATCTTAGGTTAACAGTCGTTATCTGGGGTTAACAAACGTTATTTAGGGTTAAGGCCTTATCCCCAATAACGAAACCATGGCAACGAAGCAAGACCCGGAAGTGCAAAGTAGTATTCAGGCTGCACATAGTCACGGCAAACTCACCAGGCGCGCACATTTTGTATAGAACCCGTTTTGTTTTCCGTCTTTTTTACATTTTTATTACAGCTAAAACCTAAATGTAAAACGCTTCTAAATTGACATAATGCATATCTCACTACAGACATACAGTCCATATCCTTACACTTTATCCTTTGAGTCTTTGCCCGGGGGGGAGGCCACTTCCCAATGACAAGGGGTATCATCCATGTCCAAGCAATCACAAAAAAACACCCTAAATACGTATTTACCCCCAGACAGAATAAAGACAAAGAGGCAGCAATTTTAGGTGCGCAAATCTGTCAAGCGTGTGGACGCTTATTTATTGAGCTCAGAGTGAATGGTTAGCCAAACATAACAGCGAAGCAAACTGAATATATTCAACTCAAACCGGAACAAAGGTCCCTAGCCCCCCACGCCCCCCCCCCCCCCAAGACAGACCATCTGAGACGAATATGTACAATAACACAGGATTCTAAATTTGAGCAAAAATTTCTCTTAAATTGAGGTTTTCCAAACTATGATAAACAATGCCCTTAAGCCCCTTCCCAGAACAGAACATCACTTGGAGTAAGAATTTAACCACACCATAAATAGCAGAAAACAACAACCTTTGTCTTATCTCCTCCAGCAGTGGCAGTACATAATTGGCTAACCTAAGTCACTAAACATATTATACAGTAGATTAACCTGGGCAAATATCCCTAAGTTACTGTACCTCGAAGCAATTTTACAAGAAATCTACATATTCCTTGTCTCCCAAGCATTTTAAAAAATCAAAACCTGTGGAAACAAGTAACAATAGCAATGTTCGTTTTATCCACAATATTTATAGTACACATGGAAGGATTAACTTAACTCTGGGTGACGAATGAAGCTTACCATTATAAATTGTAGATTCAATCCGATTGACTACACCTAGGGAATTTTCATCAGTAAATCCCTGTAGAAATGCTTTGCTTAACTCTGAAATAGCTCATTACATGCAGTTAATTACTCTTGGGCAGTAACAGACCTCTTAGTTGGGCTAATGAATGTTTATTAAAATATTCATAATCCAAACCGCCCTCAAATTTGAATAACAATGGCAGACACATATATCAATAAGGTAGGGAGAGGAGGGTGGGAAAAACTGTCCCTAAAAAACCACGTCCACCGTTTGGTATCAGATAGCGAATGCAACGATGAAAGCGGATGGAAACGCAACAAGAATCGAGCACAAACTATTTGCATAACAAACGCCAATGGACAAAGCGAAGGGCTTTCAGCGAACGTAAACATCGATGGAAGCAAACCGATTATTCTGCAAGGGGGTAAATTCGTTTTTCTTTCGATGGGACTCCTAAAACGATATTACCCCCAGACATAATAAAGACAAAGCGGCATCAATTTTAGGTGCGCAAATCTGTCAAGCGTGTGGACCGCCTATTTATTTGAAGCTTCAGAGTGGAATGGTTCGCCAAACATAACAGCGAGCAAACTGAATAAATGCACTCAAATCAACCGAACAAATGTGCACTAGCCCCCCCCCCCCCCAGACAGACCATCTGTAGAAGAAGATGTACAAAATAACAGAGTATGCTATTTGAGCCAAATTTCTGCTTAAATTTTTGAGTTTTCCCCCACTAGTAATGCCCTTAAGCCCCCTCCCAGACAGACCATCAATGTCGGAAGGAATTACAAACCGCATACATAGCATAAAACACACCTTTGTCCTTATCTCCGCAATCAGTGGAGTCACAGAATTGCTAACCCTAATTCACTACCAATAGTACAGTAGAATTAACCCTGGGCAAATATCCCTAAGTCACTGTAGCGAGAAGATTTTAACAGAATCGTCATATTTCTTGTCTCCCAAGCAGTTTGAACCTGTGGAAACAAGTAACCATAGCAATGGCGTTTATACACATATTATAGTAAACATGGAAGGATTAACTCTGGTGACGAATGAGCTATTATAAAAGGTGTAGATTCATCCTGGAGTGAATACACCTAGGGAATTTTCATCAAGTAACATATACCTGTAGAAATGACTTTGCTTAACTCTGAACTACTCATTTAACAATGCAGTTTTAATTACTCTTGGGCAGTAACAGACCTCTTTATTTGGGCTAATGATGTTAGAAAATGTCATGAAACTACAAAACCGCCAACCAAGTTTTGCGGGAGGAACTTGCTAATTCCCCCCCCCCCCCCCCCCCCGCCGCTGAAAAAGGTCAAAACTGCGAATTGCCACAATTACCTTATAAATACCAGGGGTGCAAATAAATGCCTGAATTGAAGAACAGCCAGCCAGAAAGAAACTGCATTTTTGCTAACAAGAGTGGAGAGTTTGAGCCCGTCACTTGAAATAATATTCAAGCAGGGGGTTGAACATATGAGAATTTTTGATGACGCATACCGTATAAACACACTCCCAAACATCCCATGGCCTATGGTAATGATGATTGTGCGTCTCCTTGCCTGCATTGCAATTAATTATATTATTTTTTTTTTTCACTTGATAGAATGGCGAGGGGCAAATCTGACCAAAAATCATAGTATAGGGAAGCGAATGTCTTAAGCGCTTAAGATTTGCCTCTAAACGACCCTAAAATCTGGACAAAAAGGTCGTTAGTGCCCACGTGCAAAATAAGAGCAGATGTACACCGATTGTGAAGTAGGTACCCTGTAAACCTGCTCGAACTTAAATTTTCGCATATAACAGTATATAAACAACAAGTCCGATGCAAGACACGTTTAAGTGAAATAAAAACAAGCTTTAATTTAGACAAATTTGTAATTCAAAAATTATCTTATGACAACAGCGGGGGGATCCTCAAGTAAATACCTGCCAAGATCAATACTGTTGTCAACACATGATCCTCCAAGAAAAAAAAAACACTATAATTTATGGGAGATCACAGTGAATGGGGCCTGCAATATACTAGTCACATCGAGCCAACTATACAAACACTATTAACTTGTCTTAATTGCCTTCATGCGAAGCTACAATGTATGTATAGTTATATATATATCCACAATATTATCCTGCACAAGCATAATCCATCTTCATCACACGTCTGCTCTTGCTTACCAACACATCCTCATAATTATACAGGGTAACGTTCAACACACTCTATCTTTTCATATTGATTAAAAACTTGCATACTTCCCTTGACAAAAACACTTTAGGAAGACTTGTAAACAATTGGCAAACATATATCTTTTCCCCTTCTTGACTACTGAACCCCCTTTAAAATTAATGCGATTCCAATTAGTGTATTAATAACTTTTCATCCCATCTCACCTAAGATAAACCGTTTTGAGAAACCTTGGACACCACAATGACATATTTGTACAATTCACTTTGATATATCGCAAATTTACCTCGAGAAACACTTATTTTCAAACTTTAATATAATATAGAAATGTCTATCAATTTTATTAAACCTAAAATAATCTGCATGAAATTTCAGCAAATTATTGTGGAAAATGGGAGAACAAAAGCTTATAAAACTTTGAGATATGATTTTTAATTTCTTGTGCGGATGACCACTAAAATTAAGGAGGGTGGCCCGAATTAAGCTCGAATACAGTTTTCATCTGAAAGAAGAGCCTTCACCCCTAAACCCCATCTGTACAGTTTCGCGTCGATATTTCAGTCCGTTTGATGTTAGAGCTGAAAATGCGAATTTATAAGCCCCATAGAGTACGTGTGAAATTAATATTGGCCGACCAAAAGGCGGGCATATTTTGCTCATACAACCCACCCAAACATCTTTTGCGCTAAGATTTCAAAAGGGTAAATGAGAGAAGCTTTCAACTGAACAAAATTTTTCGACCACATCGGTAAAATGATCTGGGTCCCCCTGGGGACGAGGCCTATTAGCGTATTGGGCCATGGACCTTTAAGTAAAACATAATTTCAGTTAAATGATCAAGATACACAACCATACATCACCGTAATCCCTGTGTTCTTCTGCAATTTTGCGGACGACACTAAAATGAAAGCAACATAAATACAGTTCATTCCCGGGCCCACTCCTGGTTTTTTCTGTTAAGATACTGCATAACGCTCCAGGTGGGCAAACACGCACTTCATTTGGTTCTTAAATTGGAAATCACGACCCACAGCATGTCAAATATTAGAGAACCTCCTCAACAGAAACACGGTTAAGGCTCATCAACTGTACAACTATCCCACGCACACTCAAATACCCAAATATTTTTGTTTAAATTATTTTAAATACATGAACCAATGATACCAACAGTCGGGTGAATAACCCATCTGCTATTTGCCATTAAAACCAAAAATGGACATGAATTTGAATACATGTATTATACTGGAAAACAATTGATATTAATCATTTTTCAACCGACCTTTCAACATGCCTCATCCACCACTTCCTTGGTATCTTTATTGACCACATTTTTTTCATGACCCTAACCCAGCACTTTTTCAAAATACTGGTTTATTGTTAAAGCAATCAATTCCACCATAGATTCCCACTTCAGAAATACCGATGCACTTGATGTAGCATAAATAGCTTTCGGAGCATGGGCTGATGCGAATAACGACAGACGACTATCACTATATGCACCCGAAAAGAGTAAAAACGTTAACACATATGGCTGAGCCGCATCGACCCTTTTAAACCAAACGCAAGGCCGAAACAAAAAATTAAATAACAAGCACCCGCCAACTACATCAATACATCGGTTAATCGGAATAGCGACTTATTTTAGTATTTTATTTTCACCCACAAACACACATTCACAAATAGACCTATGCGATAAGCCGCCATAACTGTAGGGAAAACGCCGCAACGGTGACTACAATACCATCACCAGATATTGACATTTCTTTCGAAGTGGCCAAGAAGTTTACAGAGACGTGCAATACCCTTGTAATACCACGGTATGGTACGGGATATTTTTGTTAAGCGCCAGTGTGACGTCGTATGATAGGGCCTCTTAGCAACACTTCTTGAGTAAAGCATTAACTGATCATGCACATTTATTCACCCAAGAAATCAACTTTGTTCACTAGTCTGCTCTAACATAGTCCTAACTACACCTTACAACAACTTCATAAAAAACATATTTGCTGAAAGTACCAAGACTCCGGCTTTACCATTTAAACCTGTAATTAAAATGGTAGAATATTAGAAAGGCACCTGCATCGAACCGTAATGATAACACATTTTTTGAAGTTGTTGAAAACGGTATCAGCGGCCACTTTTACTTCACACTTGTTGTATTTCTCAGATACAACGAACATCACCGTTTAGTATACGTATATTGATGATTGTACCACCAACTCAGCTCTTAGCGCACATTAAAATGGGTAATTACCCTAAGTTGCATTAGCCTCACTCAATGTATTTCATTCACAGCTTTATTTGACTAACAGAAAATATAGATTACATTTGATGATTGATAAGTTCGTGAACCGAAGTAACTTATGCGTGCATGAAGATGAATGTGCTATTGCATGTAAAACAATAACCAATACAGGAAGCCTATTCTGACGATGTACGTAAGTACTAGCCACATATTGGCTTATTACCTGGCACATTAGTTTTGAACATCATTGAAGACAGTGTAATACATACAATTGAAAATATCGGTCAAATGAGTGCCTGATAATCACCTGTCCGTATGGGAACCAAAATCAATGAACCCACCTAAAAGGGGAAATACAGGCCTGAGTACTTTGGGTCGTTCCATTGCAGTGTATTATTACAAACTAAAACCTAAGTCCAAAAGTACAATGCGCAATGTAGGGGTCAACATCCGACGCCGCAATATTGAACGCCTATCGTAAAATTTATGTTTTGGATTATTCGCCTGGACATACGGACCATGGAAATGCAAAACATTAACATGACAATATCGCAACACGTCCGTGAGGGGTTATACGGCTACAGATAGAAAACATGAATTTTGAGAATTTCTAATAGCAACCGTTCGACGAGGCGACGAATTGCACAATATAGCAATAGTTTTGCAAATTTTGACACAGAAACATACTACTACCAAATTTCAACACCTAAATAGTCCTATTATCATCGAAGAGCTCACCTATAATAGTCTTATTAACATCGAAGAGTTCACCCAGATGTCATATAAATCATGAAGGGCTCCCCGTCGATTTCCTATCCTTGCAAAAGAAAGAGAGGTCATGAGTGATCCGAGACACGGCCAAAAAACAGCAGTACGCATTTGGTTAAGGTTGGCCCCTGAAGATCTGATTTCCCGAATCTTTTTAGGCGATATACACGGATTGCACAAACCTACTTAGAACGCTGTCACCCACATGATTATATGTTTTTAGCAGCGCCTGAACAATCCTTAGAACCCAATGGAAATGACGGTACTACTTGAATAACTGGGCACTTAACCTATGTTGTTTAAAAACCGTCAACTGGATTACACGGCGATTTAGAGTTTAAGAGGCCTTGGGCACGAATGAATTCATAACCGGATTTCTTCCAATGGATGCAAGAAATTGGTCGTCGTTTTAAGAACATACTGATCGCGCCGTGCTTTGAAGTTTAGCCGTCTGTGTACTCCAACTGTACGGTAGAAAAAACACTTGTTGAAAGACAGTTTGTACTTGCGTGTATTAGATGAACCATGGGAAATACTCGGAGCTAACATCAAAATCCGTCAGTTCCACCATTCTTGAAAAGCATCGTAGTTTCGGCGAAACGGATACCATGATTTGATTAAAGTTTTAAGCTTAAAATTAACGCCTGCTACCCATCATCAGGAAGTATTAAAACGCGAAGTTACCAAAACAAACGAATCCCGTTTACACGGCACACCGCAACTGATATCAATGTTGAAAACATAAGCAACAGTGAACTGGTTGATGGCGCTTCATCAAACTGGGGGTTACCAGTTTCAACTCCGGGTTTCCCCCAATGACAGTGCTTGGTCCATTGTGTTTCTAAAAACATTGATACAAGGCCTTGTCATCTGTAATTTTCATTCAATTAGACTCTTCTCTGATGATTGTCTACTCATATACCAATTAACAACGTGATGACTCCAAAGCCTACAAACCGATCTTGATTCACTCCATCAATGTTCTACAACTTGGAATTGAAGTTTTAACACAGACAAGTGCCATACCATTCAGTTCAGCCCTTACGCAAAACACCATCACATTCATATTCATGGAGGCCGTCTTCTTTCCACGTAATAGAATACCCTACCTAGGTTTGACGCTAACCAACAATCTGTCTTGGAATACGCACATAAACAACATCCCTACTCTGCACAAGCCAACAGAATGTTGGGACTAATCAGGCGTAACCTCAGATGCAGCTCCCGCAATGCGACGCAGGCCAAATTTCCTCCCTCGTTCGCCCACACCTGGAATACTGCGCACCAATTTGGAATCCATACACCAAGAAGTATATCACCAAAGTCGAGAACATTCAAAGACAAGCAGCCCGCTTCGTCATCAATAACTATCACAGGAGAGACAGCGTTACCAACATGCTGAAGGAACTCGAATGGCCATCACTTGAGAACAGACGACAAGCCACTAGCCTCCTCTTGATGTACAGAATCCATCATCAACAGATATCAATAAACTCATCTGACTATCTTACTCCAATGGCACCTAGCAGAACTAGATCGTATCACCCACTGAAATTCCAACCCATCCAATCACGCATCCAGCTGTACCGGTTCTCTTATTTTCCACGCACTGTCAACTGGTGGAACAACCTTCCTGGAAATGTCCTCACAGCTCCATCAGCTGAGGCCTTCAGGGAAGCTGTAGCAGCACACATCTAATTGCATCCCATGTTTTTACTTGCACCTTGTATATTTTTGCACAGCAACTCTGGCACCGCACAAGAGCATCCAAGTATTTTCCTTAGCAAAACATCCTATTTGGAGGATTATGCTGAGTATCAACGTAGAGATAGAGATGAACAACGGTTCATGGCAAATGAATATTTGTCCTAAACCACGTCCACACTGAAGCGTCAGTGAAATGAACAACAGTTAATGGCAAATGAATATCTGTCCTAAACCACGTCCACACTGCTTGGTATCAGATAGCGAATGCAACGATGAAAGCGATGGAAAAAGCGCAACAAGAAATCGAGCACAAACTATTTGCATAACAAACGCCAATGGACAAAGCGAAGGGCTCTAGCGAACAGTAAACATGATGGAAGCAACCATTATTCTGCAAGGGGGTAAATTCGTTTTCTTTCGATGGGACTTCATAAAACGATATTTCGAAGCTTGAATTTTCACCCCTAAACACGTATCAGCAACGCAATTAGCTACCCTAAACAAGTACGTGATGGAATTTGCGCCCCTAAACAAGTATCAGTAGCGCAATTTTGCATACCCTAAACAAGTATTTGTCTTTCTCCCTACCCTAAGCAAGTATAATGGATGCAATTATTACCCCTTTATACGTAAAATATTCTTTCAGTGTATTTTTTGCACACCAGAGAGGCTTGTCTGAGCTTGGTGTAATTCAGAAAATATCTGGGAAAAGTTAATTTTTCAGCCAGGATATACCCCAGGAAAGGTATTTAAAAGGGGAAATGCATTTTGAGCCAGGGGCGTATCCAACAATTCTCAGGACGGTTGCACGACTAGTCGATAAAAGTCGACGATATGGCTGCTGAGCGGCCATTGCGCTACATGCAGCGGCTGGGGGGGGGGGGGGTCCCTTGCAATCTTCACTTTCCAAACGCACATTTCCAAAAACAATTTGATATTTGTAAGTGGTTAACTTTAAAATGCATTCATGCATGTAAGGTTTTATTTGAACTAATCGTAAAATTAAAGGTGTTCATGGAGAGTTCGTAAGCGGCACAGGGTGGGTCGCGGAAACCTTGAAGGGATTTAGTTTTCAAGACATGATTTTCTATGGGTCTATAGGATCCGGGACAATTCGCATTAGAACGTTATTTTCGGCATTAATTTCGGCATTTCCAGCGCAGCGATAAATCGGCATTTTATGCACCCAAATTATGTCTCAAAAGTTATTTTAAGAAAATTATAAACCTAGAATTGACTGACATTTAAATAAATTATGAGTTTTCATTGCTAAATCATTGTCCGTTTCATGGGTAAGTGATATAGAACAACTTTGGTATAGCGACATAATCAGGCAATCACAAAAGGAGTCATTTCTCAATCTCAAACCAATAGGCCTGTACTAAAAATCACGTGTATGGTTTCTTTACCGCGCGTAGCGCGGAAAATTTGGGAAATTTAGGGATTTGAAAGCACAGGTTTGAAGGCAAGTACAGACTTCCGGAACACTTTTTTAAACAAAAATTATGCTGAAATGAATATGGACCCTAAATGCGTAAGTCCTCATTTAGAAAATATAACCCTTTTTCTTGATTTTTGGTGATTTTTAGACCCTTTTCACGTTACGTACGTAACGTGCCTGAACATGAAAAAACTACCCTTTTTACGTGAATTCTTGGACACGGATGATACCCCCTTGTCTATGAAGACTGATCCGGGAGTCTTTGTTGTTCGTGTGGCTTGTTCAAGGACCCAGCACACGTGTATCGCAATCCATAAAGGCCATAACGTATTGCCGCAACGCGTTGCGACATTTCGGCAACGCGTTGCGAGAAAGTAGCAACGCGTTGCGGCGTCGGCCAATTAGAATGACGAATTTCTGTGACGTATTTCAAAAATTATACCCACAACACGTTGCAAAGTATCTAGCAACGCGTTGTGGAAACTCACAACGCGTTGCAAGCCTTCACAACGCGTTGATACCTTTATTCGGGGTTCAGATTTGTTATTCCTAGATAAGGATTGTTAACCCCAGATAACGATCGTTATTTGGGGTTCAGCTTTGTTAACCCAAGATAAGACCCGTTATTTGGGGTTCAGCTTTGTTATCTTGAGTTAACGAATCGTTATCCCTAGTTAACGGATCGTTTTTTGGGGATAACACATCGTTATCTAGGGATAAGGCCAAAGTGACACACTTGAGCTTCCATACGCGATACCTTGTCAAAAACTAAAACCATGCCCACTCTGAGATATTAGCCTTATATTAAAGCTGGGTGACCCGATCGACAACCTCGTCTCCCGCTTTACTCCATCAAATTTAGATTTGGATACCAGAACAAAGGTCTTAGTTTTCATTACTTGAGTGAAATTAAGCCTCAGTGAATTATATTTGCTTTTATGAGCGAAATCACTCCAAATGTGGTCGACCACATTGGTCAACGCACACAGTCCTATGAGCCAATTTAGTTTACCTTTTTTGCTTATATTATATATACAAACAGATGGGCCTATTTCACTTACGATTTGTAATCAGATGTTTACCTTGAAACTTGGAGTTTCAAAAACAGATTAGCATGGTCTGCACAAAATCATTAATTAATAAAATAAGAAATCTGAAGGTATTTTCAAAACTAACTTGGCATCTTGGTGGAAAGGTATTAGGTATCATGGCCCTCCATATCCAGATGTACAACGAACTTTTATTGTAGAAACTTACTAGCAGACCCATTCTCCCGAAAAAGTGTTTTTTGCGCAAGGTTTTCAAGCTTCGTTAGAGTGTCTACCCTGAAGGGATACAAGGGCATTGTGTTTAAAGTACTCCCTCTATTTCATTTTAAACGGCTAATTTTGCGTGTGTGTGTAATGGTTGTCTGTGTACTAGATTATATTTGGTTTAAGTCGAGACTGATGTCTTTATGCATGAGAAGGCTATTTTGTATTTTAGGCTCGTGCACCACCGTTTTTCTCTCTCAATTGAGCGCTTCCGATCGTGAAATTCAAGGATTCTTGAAATGTATACCGCTATGGTGTGTTCTCCCTCGTGTGAGTGCAAGAAGGTTGTAACTGCAATAGGTTCCCTTTAACAGAAATTCCCATCACACATACTATGATGCCAAGTCTTTGGTCAGTGGCTCTTGAGCCACTGACCAAAGACAAGGGAAGATCACAATCATCCTAATACATGTAGGCTAGTCCACAAATGATGCCTTAACCCAAAACTAATTGCAAAAGAATCATTTTCCCCAGATTGTATTGAGAAAAACATTTTAACAACATATCAAAAGTTTACCAAAATCAAGGGAGTGTAATATGTATTTTAAGGGGGTCAGAGGTCAAATCATGAATAGGGTCGAAACGCTTCGAAAAGTATACCAATATGATCGTTACCTTTCAAGGATTAAAATAAGTATAGTTTTCTCTATCTGCGGGGTGTAGTTAAATAGTTACGAGTAAAAATAGGTTAAATGTCACATGGAGGGAAATATTTAGATACATCCATTCGTTATAAAATTGTGTCATTGTTCGTCTAATGGGAGCCAAAAATATACTGTTTGCACCATCTATGATATTCGTTGCATAATTGGAATGCAAAATGTGAGTGGGGACTATACAGGGTCTATAGGAGGTCACTAGTCATCACTCTATAACTCATATATAATACGGTCAAACAAAGAATCTATTTACAAGCAGTTCGAACAAAATCGGACTATTATGTAAATTTTACCCCAGGATGACCTTGAACTGTTATGTGCATATTGTATTAAAACTATAATTCATAAAAAGGGCAAACTATACCTTTTTAAACCTTAAGAGTAGCACAATAAATTGGTATAATCTTTAAACCGATTCGAAAAAATTCCATTTTTTTTTACCCTTATGCAAACTTTTCTCCCGTATTTTCCACTATGTTCCACTAGGTTGATTTTGGTAAACTTTTAATATAATACTTTTGGACAATTTCATAGTATATTGACACCAAATTTCTTTTGCAATTTATTTTGGGCAAATCATAAAATTACTGGACTAATGGCAGCAGGCAGATGTATCGCATGGCAGCTGTTGCACTTACAACCTTTTTGCACTCACATGACGAAGTGTTGACTACTTCGCTCTGTGACCCCTTCGTAGCCCTAATTTAGAATTAGAACTCTAAACTACTAACTAGATAACATATTTACTAGTTTTGTAGAAAAAAAGTAAACAGATGAGGGGTAAAGGACAAATATCAATTTGTTGTCAAAATGTAATTGTGGTTTAGTTTGGGTATTATCGCATCGTTTTCAAACAAATTCAGAGTTATGACGTATCCGTGATATTTTTTTTCTGTGTGCTTCTTAAGTTGTTTTTTTTTAATATGGATCTCCAACAAAGCAAAATGCTGTTTAACACTTAAGTGCCCAAGCTAAAAAAACTTCCGTTAGTGCTCAAGGGGGGGGGGGGGGTTCCTAGGGACCCAACCCAGATAACCACTTTCCCATGGGAGTTTGATCATGAAACTAACACAAGTAAATGGGGGTCACGTAAGAACCACATACCCACAATAAAAATTGAAATCCGAACTTTGACCTATGACCTATGGGCAATTGAAATTGTCACTCTCCCAAAAGGAGTGGTTCGCACATTTCCATCCTCAGCAACTCCAATATAAGGTTTTGAACCAAAATAATTCATTATATCTACTCTAGAATAACCAATTAAAATAATCATTGCAAAATATAACCAAATTTATACCATCTTGTATTTTTCTCAGAAACTTCAAAATCACCTTATTTTTCCCATAGACTTACACAGTTAAGAGGACGTCATGACAAAATTAAAATTGATGCTATCAGCATATAAAGGGTTATTTGATTTAAGTATTATTAATTATTAATTAATTGCCTCCTAAGGTATATATCTAAGCAAATAAATCCCAAGATTTAATTTCTTTAATTTTTTAATTAGTAAAATATCTTGATTTTTTCACTTCCGTTAGTGCCCAAGGGGGGGTTCCTAGGGACCCAACCTAATTATTCTAATGAAGCCGTGGGCGGATTGAATTTTTTTTAGTATCAGGAGAAGCGTATTCATAAATCAGACAATTATCAAAAAACTCCTTGAAAAATGTGATTGCGTAACCGAGAAATCGCAAAAAAATCAAATGTTGGGTACTATGGAACCCCCCCCCCTTGGGCACTTAAGTGTTAAAGTTACAGTAACCTCTTCAATAAATTTACTGAGTTTCAGTGTGACCGTTTGTAAAACCATTGAGGAACATTAATGGCATTTAAAGAAAAAAGTGCTACTCAACGTTCAACTTGGTGTTGCTTGGTAGAGCAAGTCTAAGCTGCTCATCTGTGCGTGGTATGAATTAATAACATATACATTTGTCGTCACTCATTTTATTCAATTTGTGCCGGGCATTTGGTCAATTTACTACAGTTTATGTGGAATATGTAATAGAATAAAGTCCAGTAAGTACCATACGCTTGATGATGGCAAATGCTTGATCTAGTTAAGACAGGCAACCATGTGTAGTGGCCTATAGAGTGCAGCTTGAAACCTGATAAATAATCAAACTTCTTGGCTCTTGTGTTCTCAGTGACATGACGTAAAGTAAGCCAATGATGTTGGCGATATCATGGATCAGGCATGTTCCATCCATTACAAGGAGTTCTACATCATTGGCAAAGTTTGTCATCATAATATTGATCGTAGCTCTAGTTTCAAATTACTTATTATTTGGTATCATGGCATGTTTATGCCCAAGAATAGTTGTAATAGCAGATGGCTGCAAGGTCTATTGGTAGGTATATCGGATGTAGTGTTCCTAACCACCTCGTTTATCATGCCTGGTTTGGCAACTGATATGTCGTAATTAATTACACCTACCACCATTTTACGCGGTTCATGGTCAGCAATAATTCGCTTGACCACTTCCATATAAGCTACCTACATGTACATGTAAATAAGTCATGCGAAACATGTTTGGGTTTCAATATATTTGCTTAGTTTGTTTTATATGGTTTAATCTGCTAAATGCCCAAATGTAATACCGGTGCGGCAGGAGATATGATCCGCCTGACTCATAGTCCACCTACAACTCATTCAACGCCTATGCCTACTGAAAAGTACTATAGGTGACACCATGGGTTTGAATTCTACGCTAAAATTGTGTACTTAAGCTTCAAATATAGATTAAAAAGGAAGTTTCAAGGCACCACGAGAGATATTTGGACATCCATACGCTGTAAACTGCAGCTGGTAAATCCAAGTTCACGATAGATGTCACACACTCTCTCGCTGCACCTTTAAAAAGTAAAAATCCCACTCCTCCAACGGTCAAAGGTTCATCCACCCTATGATGGATTTTAAACCATACAACAATACCAATAAAAAAACTGATGTCAAATTGGCACAACCATAAATAAAAAATAATAAATCCCGACGCCGCAGTGTTTCTGAGTAAAACACCTCTAATAACATTGGTCAAATTCAGAGCAGACGATGGCGGCCAAGAATCCAACTTTAGACCCAGCATAAACAGCGCACTGAAGCTTGGCTACATGAGGGCCCAGAGGCATTCAGAGGATGCTTTTGAACCAATCCACAGTGCATGGCAAAGTGCCCAATTTTACTGTACAGAAGAGAACAATATCATCAAGATAAAACGCACAAGAATTCAAAAACAAGTCGCCACATGATCTTGCTAAAAGCTATCAAAAAAAGGGTCTATAAAGGACTTGATAACATATAACCCATCGAGATGAGTTCCCAAATACGATTGCATTGTGAAAGGTCCCTCATACATATGCATGCCAATACATCCCTTTGGGTGCACCCGTCTAAACCACATTGGAGCGCAAATAGTGCAAAAACAAAACACAGACTACTTTAGTAGCAAATGATTGGCATTGCTAGATCCAATCGAGAATTGGCCCCCATCGTCCAATCCAAGAAACGTTTACCGACATGCGCACTAACACAAGTGGACCAGGTCAATCTGATGACCGAGGTGTTAAGGGAAAACCCGTAGTGTTAGTTAAGATTGAGAATCCCAGCGAGCATGCCACTTATTTATCTTCGTATCAGTAATCACATACTTTTTCGATATGACTGAATATCTTTAGTCTTTCTAAGGTTACCAACATTTAGAATGCCGTGTTTATACCTACATCAGAATGATTGTGCGTGTAGAAGACAAAATTAACCTTGGAATCTATAGGGTCTAATATTCCTAAGATACACTCTTCATATCGAGATCAATAGCATTACTCAAAGTCTGTGTTTGTACCTATGCTCAGAAATGAAGATAGAAAAAACATATACATTCCCAAAAAAAGATGCTGTATAGGCTTAATTCCATTATTCAGAAGGAGCATAGATGTGAGTTAACAAACCAAATGTGAATAAATTATCATTTATACCAATTATCGATGAATTTTTAAACTGAAAGTATCTAAGTTGTGTTGATCGGGAGGATGACAATGGAATTTGATAAATTTTCTCTCCAATAAATCCATATCATTAAAGATCCGAGACCATTTATCTTCTGAAATTGGAGGTCTAAAACGCTTGCCAATACATATATCGGAAATCATTTTACACACTTTATCAATCCGCGTTATTTTGGGCAGCATTTCTTCTTGAGATGTTTGAATAGTATAATTGTCATCCCCCTCTGACCGTCTTTTCCTCCATTTTGGAATCCATAAATTAAGGAATATTATTCAAGATAGTTACAATTGGAGGTTAAAACGATCTTTTAAAACTACGAAGGGCAAAAAACCTCTTGTGACCTCCAAAATATCCTCCAAATATTTAATACCCTTGGAGTACCACTGCTGTCTAAAAACAGTCTTATTATTTATTGCAATAGCCGAGTTGTTCCAGAGAATTTGGTGATTCAAGTTATCAAAAGGTTGTGCATAAGTAACGGAGCACCATGCCCGAACAACATCTTTGATAAAGGCATTTTTAATATTTAGAATACGTTTATCGGTAGAGTTAATGTTACATTCCCAAATGAGGTTACCACCAAAATTGCACAAATGATATTTATAAAAACATTTCCAGTTACACTCATTTTTGTCCAAGATGCGTTTCACCCATGCAATCTTGAGACCACTGATAATCGATGGGATATGACTCATTTTAAGTTCTAAACTTGATCAGCTCAAATCCACCTGTTCAGCTTTCTTGTTCTTAATTCTCTCAACAAATGTGCTAATCTCTTGCCTGACATTAATGATGAAAATCCGAACATCTTCTGTAAAAGTCATTCTATCGATTTCTGTTACCTCAAACTTGGAAATACAAGAGAGGAATGAATGCAAAAGCACTACAGTTGATTTAAGACATTTAAGGCAGTGCAGAAATGTAGCACTGCAAATTTGGAACGGGCTGAAAAGCACTGCTGTCACAGAGTAACCAGTGTAGTCAAAACCAATAAAGCGACTTATGATGGACTTTATAAACACTTTCTGACACTAAATTGGGAATATTTGATTTTGGCATTAATTATCAGTCTATCGGAGGCGCATTTCTTTTGGACACCAGTGTGTATATTACATCAATATTTTAATATACAGACTGTCCCAATAAAAACTATACAATCAAAGTAAAATTATTAAAAATATAAACTGTGCATTTCTGCGAAATATTTTGACTTTAGTTGTTAGACTAGTTCCTAAGCTAAATCCTCGCTTTTATTCCATCCAATCTGATGGACCCTAGCCGGAGATATTGTCAGTTGAACACGAAGGATAAAATACCCCTTGGGCCAGTTTCCCTTGGCGGTTCAAGAAACTAAAGGTATAAGGCATGTAGAATCATTGTTAGATTAACCGTTTTTCAAACAAAAGAACTTTGTACAGATCAGAGTGAATGTATTATCATGCATTGAACTATTCAATATATTAATTTTTCAAACAGTGAAAGCACCAAATATTATGTTGTGGGGGAAATGGGTGCGTGACATAATCATGAAATCCAAGTACATTTTGGGAATTTGACTGCTGAAACTAATGGAACAGCCACAAGTCTATGTTGGAGGACACAAGTGCGGACAACGCTCTAATGTAGAGGGACAATTTACCCTTCCCCTATTCACCACTCCCTCCGAGATGCCAGGGAGAACATAATGAAGAAACCAGTGTTGAACAAGGAACAATATAAAGGAAAGGATGGTTGGTGTTCAAAGATCTCAGTTTACTTTCAACAAAGGTGTTGTTATGGTTTACCTTCTGCTGAAACCTGGAGTAAGGCTGAGATAACAAGGCTCTTGGAGATTGTTTTCCATGCTACATGTATTTTATTGGCAATGGCGACATTTAAAAGTTACAAAATATGTTATATCACAGAAGCCGGTCACTTATACCTATTTTTTTGTTTTAAGAATGTCTTGAAGTTCAATGGCAACTGTTTTTGGTATCAGGATAGCCGAAACTGGCCCAACAGGTTTTTTCAAGTGTCTCAGATTATTGGCCATAACTCCTGAAGCAGACCCCTAAATTACACCAACTAAAAATCTTATGAAAGCTGGAACATTATAAAAAGAATCAGTTAAAAGTCCAGTTGAGATGAACTTAAGTTCTTGGCCAAAAAATGAATCTTTGATTGTATAGTTTTTTTTGGGACAGTCTGTATTGCATATTAAAATCCCATCAATTTTATGCAAATACATTTTAGTGATACACGGATCATAAAAGTCATTTCAAACCAATGTATTATCCATTTTCTTGCCCAATGTTATGTTTTAAGAAGAAAACCCATAATAGCCGAAGCTGCTCCATTATCAGAATCATAATCAAGTCTTCTGCAGATATCCGCTACAACAAGTAATAATTCTTTTCGGATTGCAAAAAGGGACATCTTAATATTATAATGATAATGATTGTGTTATGCATGTTGAGCGAGGAAAGTTAAGGCCGCAATGAGTCTATGTAATATAGTACAAATTCAGATTGATCAAAGTATACAATGAATCTCACTCCGTACTGAAATTTCACTTTTCCTAACTCAAATTTATCCTTTACTTATTTGTACTTCTAGTTGTGAGATCGCAGAGGGCAAGCGTTTACCTCAAAACGAATCGACATCGAAAATCCATCTCGACTTAGGTGACCTCAGAGGACCCACCTCCGTAGAAACAGTCCGTAGATGCAGCTCATTCTTATCTTTACAGAAGACACCTTTTTGTATTCTTCAAAAATGTTTCTTTTTCGCCAAACTAGAAAGGATGCTTTGAGAGTATAAAGATTCCATTACCATTTGATATTTTGTTTCATTTTAGGAAACCTCAAGGCTTTGTTTGCTTAACGCGCTCGCATTTAAATAACTGCGTTCGTTACCTGTCGTATGCGCCTGTTTTGTTTGGTTTAACACTTTTGTGCATAGGGATATTTGGTTGGGCCCAACTCTTCGTTTTTCAGCTCTCGCAGCTCACACTCATATATTCGCTTTTAGTAGCCTCCCTTAAATGTATAATATGTGCTAAAAGTTCATTGTTAAATGCAATACTCATACTTACAGATTTCTTGGCATAACCAAGATGTATTTTTTTTAAATTAAAAAGCCCTTCGGAGATATGTCTTGGGAAGTGAAAAAAATCGTCAGTTAAATTGTTCTATTTCGAATGTAACGAAATAGTAAATGGTCGTTTTTGCTGATTGTCTTCAAAATATGATTTTTAACATAAATACGCCATTGCTTATGGGTTCCTTGCGACATTTACATTTCCTACATGTACTGAATGGACTGAACATTGGTTTCCTAACAGTAATGATTCATTTTTTACTCATAAAATATATTTTGTTCCTAATTTTCGTGGGAAAAAGAAACACTAAACATTTCATTTTTATTCGCACTGAATAATGTAAGTAATATTAAAAATACAAAGCGAGTGCTAAGTTGAATTTCATCGTATAGGAAGAGAGACCAAACTATGATCTATTAGTTGCACATTGTTTGTTTGAATGAATGACCCATGACCCATCCAAGAACAATGTGCACGGATTTAAACTCGTTTGCCCTAATAAATTTACTATTGGCCTAAACTAGAATTTACTTTGGAGAATTTGCATTGCATCTCTAGGCATTGTACGACATAAACTATACACGTTCAAAGAGCATTTAACTGAAACATACTCAATTATATGATATGAAAAAGGTATAGTTTTAACCAAGGTTCCTTTTAGCAGCGGGTAACCTTCATGATCCTGGACCACATGACAGGATAATATAATCTTAGTTCCGCGAATAATGATACAAATGCTACATAATTTACTTTTAATTCATTTGTTATTTTTAATTTTCATGTCAAACTACTGGTAATTTTTGTCAAGTTTAGAAAAGTATTTTGTTTATTTTTTCCCGTTTTTTATTTAGACTTAAACATTTATTTTTACACAAAAACAATAATTCATCGACAGCCGCAATTGTACACTGTTTACCCAGGCAGTGTATTGAAGTTTTGGAATTCTGGTTGTTAACAGAGATCTTCGATAGCAAAACTATATAAATAAATTCGATCTAGTTAACATATACCATGTATACTATTTTTCATGATTGTTTCTCTTTTTTCGCCGAAAGTTTCAATGACAGGTATAACAATTGAATAGCCGTAGTCAATTGTAAGCGAGGCGCATCTTTCCGAGCGCTTTAATTTTCAATCAATGTTACATGCCTTGGGTTTCAACACGGTGTGATCTGGTTCATGTCTTTTTCGTTATAATCTTCAGTCTTCAGGGAATGTTTTTTTTTTCAGTACATGATTTAGTTTAGCAGAAGATGGCTATTGAAAGCCCACAGATTTGCAAATGACCGCTATTCCGCGATACATGGCCCGACGATGTTAAGTTGGCGATATTTTGGATGTTAGCCATATCTAGCTCCCAATCTGTTATAAATTAGTGTAAAGTATGGGTCATATTTTGATACACAGTAGAACCGTGTTAAATATAGGTTGTGTTTTTCTGTGACAAATGATCGTATTGTTTGGCTTTTGCTAATCTTTCAATTGTTGACTGATGATTCAAATTAGGCCCAATGAAATCAACTATTGCAAGATCACCCTCGGCTGTCTTTGGTGATTCTTATGATACTATTTCCGAAAAAATTCTCACTAATTTTGATTACGCCAAATTATTAGAATAGCTCTCGGATCTTAGTTAACATTGAAAACGGAACTATGGCACGCAGCACTGAGTTAATGTACAACAATGTGCATCATTTACCCATATCCCAGGGGCTTGCCGCTAAATGCTAGGCAATCCAATTAATACACTTATCCTCTGCTCATATGTTTCAATACCAACTTGAACGAAAGGCATGTGATTAGTGCAATTACTCTGAAGCCCTAGTTAATTCCGTAAGTAGGCGTTGAAGTATTTACCCCTCTTTCTTGCTTTATTATGTCACAGTAGTGAGCTTACTGTCTACTTAAGGTCTCCTGCTGAGAACCAAATCAGGAGCGCATCACGGAATTTCGTGACATTAGCAAATGGTGCGGTTTCAAGTTCATTCCAGATAACTAACTCTTGAACAGTTTGACGGTTCATAATCTGTCTGAACCATGCGTCATGACGTATCTCTCCTACACAATTTTAAAAGAAGTTACATAACTGAGGGTCAAAATAGCCAATGGTATAATAGAGCTATATAATATTTAAAAATCTGCAATGCACTTTCTATATGCCAGCTTTGTAGCTGAATCATTACGATCAAACAAATTAACTGATTAAACAGTAATTGTAGGAACGGGTTCCGGCTAGAAATCTAGAGAGTAAACAATCATCCATGTGAAGTAGCGTGCCTACAGCAAAACAACAGTAAAGTGATGCTTCAGTTTCTGCGTGTATGCGCGTCATTGGGCGTTAGAAAGTTGAGTGTACTACCATAGGGTGTATAGTTCATGGCTATAATAACATCACCTATGTCCCAAATTTAATAGTGGAAATACACCTGTCCAAATCTGCTTCACAAACTATAGCTCTGATCCTTGAAGCAAGTCTAATAATTTAGGTTTTTTGTATCGTTAAACCTACTTTACGAAAGATCTAGGACTCAATACTGAATTACAACTAAGTTGATGTATCTAATCATTGCAATAGGGCAATGAGTGATCATATAAATAAAAGATAAAGTACGAATATGTTAATTTAATGGTTAATGTGAAAAAAAAACTCTTTGATAAGGAGTAATGAACTCATTACCATTAATAATAAACTTGCATAAAATCAATACATAATGAACATCATTTATTAAAGGTTTGTGGGTTTTTGAGGAGATTGGTATTATTGAATCATAAACATAAACTTAGATTATGCATACCTCAAAATGCTCCGATTCCTTTCAAAGAAAAAGAAATTATTTGTCTGGTCATTTGGCAAGGATTCAAAAACTACTGCGTCATTTATGCCCTACAATAGTATTGCTATCATGTAAATGGAGAATAATTACAGGTGTTAAACTAAAAATTAAAATGGCTATTTTTAAAGTGCGATAACTATCGTATGGTCGTCTGGTCGAAATTTGCATTTTATATGGGATGTGTGAGTTCCTTGAAAAGGGTTTCAAAAATCAGATTCTGTTGACCTTTAAGCTAATAATTAATTTCAACTAAACAATTTACTATGTTTTTATTGTAATCAGACGAAGGGTTTAATTGCATTTATTACAGAAATATTAGTAGCATTGTTTTACTCCTCTAACCTCTTCAGGATCTATTTTTTGTTACAATCACCCTTAACCACCCTACGGAAACTGCCACATTTTGACAGTATCCCTGAATGACTCATTTATATTAATATAACAGGTTGTACTCTCTCACAGGATTCGGCCCTGATCATTATTGCATGTCCTCCATTTTGGATTTTTTATCATTTTTCTTACATTTTGTGAATTTAGAAACCAAAGACGATTTTTTTCTTCAATTTTTAGAGTCTTAAAGTTATTCTTATCCAATTATCTTTCATATAAAACATGTCAATGGCTTGTCTTCCACTTGATTTTCTTCTGATCACTATTTTTGTAAGCACCTGAAAACAAGCCTCACGGCCGCCATCTTTGATTTTCAGGAAAAAATTCATTAAGGGGGACATGGCGTCATTTTCATACAATATTATGATTATTGCAATCACAGCACTAGTTTCTTTGAATACAAGCAAGTGATATACCAAAATGTTCGGTATGATGATTGATGAGCCTTTTTCAAATATATTTGTCTCGGATCATATCGACCTCCGGTATGCTAATTAGCAGGGGTCAAAGGTCACGGCACCAAGAAAATCAGAAATTCAAAATGCCCCCCCCCCATTTATCTGCCCCCCCCCCCAACTGTGATCCTATGAGAGCGTTTACCAAAATTATATTCCGTGTTGCCATGGCAACCGTTCAAACTTCTCTCGGCATTTTTGCCGCTGGTAGCATACAAAAATCAATGTAGCTCAAAAAGTAAAGGGTTGTATACAACATTCTCTCGTAGGATCATAGTATGTACAATAAACTAGTTGTGTGCCAAATTTAAAGTCAATAGGTCAAACCGTTTTCGAGATAAGTGGGGGGGAGCAAGTTTGCAACCTTCGAAAAATGGCAAAAAAAGATATAGGTCAATAAATGTCCAGAAGCGTTTAATTTATCAATTCTATTAATAATACTATTTTTTAATTAAAAACAAATCTGTAAATAGTCACTTTTACCCCAAAATTAATTTATTTTTGTAATTCTCTTAAGTATTACTGCTTGAAAAACAATGAAAAACAAAGTAAATGTAGCTGCTTGAAAAACAATACGAAACATAAGAAATCGTCTTTCTCTGTGTGATGCTGTACACTCCGATCAACCATGGCATAACATTTGAACGAAATGTCCGATTTTCACCAAATAAAAAGTAAATACTCCTTAAAGTTGTGAGAATTCAGAAATTTAGAAAACTACAATTTGATCTCTCAAAAGCAAACTGACACCATGTCCCCCCTTAATTTGCTAGTTTTGTTGCATTTTGAAACCGTAGACGATTTTTTTCTTCAAATTTTAAGCTCACAAGTAACTCTACGACAATTATAATCTCCTCATATAATATAAGTTAGATGCTTGTCTTCGACTTAGTTAGAGTCCCCAATTTTCAAAATTTGAGATTTTTGCACAGTTGTGCTGGTAATTGGCTAGCAAATTATACCTGCGAATGGTAATGCTCAAAAGTGTATATTTTTATGAAAGATGCGATTTTGTAATTAGGATCGGGATCCCCATTGTAATTTATCGGCGGAACTGGAAACGTCAAATTTATGTCCATCCATGTGAAAATAGTGCCACCTCGCGAAAATGACCTCTGGCTTAACTTCCCTGCACCAACGGAACAACTAATGGATGAGCTTAGACACGCTATTTCCTGGAAGGCCGTTTCCAGCAGCCTTTGAATTATTATCGGGATCTCCGATATAATTATCCTAATTACTAAATTCCTTCTTTTGCGATACATACACATGTTCGAGGTATAATTCACTAGCCAGTTTTTTTTTTTTGTTTTTTTTTGTAAATTGAGGCGCTCTTCAAAAATATGTGCTGTTATTGCTTTAACCTTTTCTTCTCACGAATCTGATTGGCTAGTAACATCATATCCCGGTATTCCACTTTTATTTAAGGATGATATCATGCTCATGGATGGGCTCTTAAAATTTACCTTAAGCAAGTCTTTTTCGCTTGCATAAAAAATCACACGAAACAATCATTTTTGTATGATTTTACTACCCTAAACGAGCAATCTGTGTGATTGTTAAAACAAAACAAAAAGTGTCTGTAACCATACCTTAATATCTCTTAATGTATCCTGCCCTGGTAAAAATACTCACACAAGTATTCATTGAAGTCTTTGTGATATGTTATTTCACTATTAGGTATTAACGTATTAATTAGTGAACGTTAGTCATTAATTTACAATGTCAAAGGTGTCAAAGAAATAAAAAAGAATGATCCATTGAAATGAACATTAAAGAAACACTGTTTCTCTGAACCAGTAGGAAGCGCCTTTTGGTATTTGGTATATCTACTTGCAATACTTGATCTTGCTAATAAAAGAGTAATAAACCTGTAAAAACAACTATAAAACTATAAACCTGATTAATAAAATAAACTGATAGCTTACAGACATCGAGAGAGGGGCATTGCACAATGCGCTGTAGATTCTTTGAATTCAGAAAACAATTCAAATCATCAGGAAATATTGGAAAGAAAATCCATTATTTTCCACCGAGCATTTTTGATGTGAAAAGAAGTCCAACTGTGGGGCACACGGCAGCGCAGATCCAGATCGGATCCAGATCGGATCCAGATCTCGTATCCAGTGTGGGTCTACATGGGGTAACGGCCAAACTTGATCCAGATCTGCAGCGCGTACATGGTGTGTACACGCTTGGTTTGTATCGCTGCATTTTAAGCGCGTACTTTTTAGGTTACGCGTAAAGTATTCCTCGATCACCAAGGTTACGCGTAGCATTTGTACACTTTACGCTTCGAAAGGGCGCTGTACTTTCGCACTCACTGCGCCGTGTAGAGTTCTTAAACGGTCTCCCATGATCTGGATCTGTGATCTGGATCTCGGTGATGCGCATCGGATCTGGATCTGCGCTCCGTGTAGATTGCCCCAATGATTCAAGAGTAATGAAACACCTTAAACACGTGAAAAACATACCCTAATTTTGTATTTTTAATGATGTTGATACCTAAACAATGTACGAGTACCTACATCGCGTGGTCTCGAAAAATCACCATAAAATTATACGTTTTTGTACACTTGACATGATATCAACCTTGGATAAAAGTGCCCATTATTTCCAACGCTCTGAGATTTTTGCCCTATTGAGCGGGTTATGGACGTTCAACACCCTCCTGTGTGAATTCTACCTCTACATAAGCATTTTTCATTAAAAAACATGACTTTTATAAGCATCGGATTTATGCAAACTTATAATTGAGTATTGGTTCAAATAACATTTGGTACACTTTTCAACTTCTCTGGTTAATTTCTTTTCACAGATTCATTTGCTCTTAAAAATACAGTAATTTTTATAGAAAAAATGAGCACAAAGAAGAGACAAGGCGTGAGTTACAACGGTGTGTCAGAATGCAGCAGCACCTGTATGTAACGGAGTTCACGTCTAGTGCCATTTAAAACGTTACTAGGTAATGATC
Source organism: Ophioderma brevispina (assembly GCA_023653785.1). Lineage (NCBI taxonomy): Eukaryota > Metazoa > Echinodermata > Ophiuroidea > Amphilepidida > Ophiodermatidae > Ophioderma > Ophioderma brevispina. Next base: position 192,067 of record JAMKCH010022037.1, read on the forward strand.
GGTTTTACAACCCAAAATATAAAGATTTATGTCATTCACGCATTCACTCACCGATTTCTTCTCACAAAGCCTGATACAATATTCAAGTTACAACCGTCATTAACAACTCACCTCAAACATTCCCTCACTTGCATACTATTTCTGTTTAAGTATGTAATTGAGGATAATAACCTCTTGGTACGGTTGGACTCAAAAGCAAATTCTCATAATAATTTCTTTTGTTTTTTGTGACTAATCATCGGGACTAAAAGTTCTTGGGGCCCGTGTTTCCCCAATCTTTGAATTAGCTAAGCATCGATGAACTTTTAAAAAAAACCTGTTACGTGGCAATGAGCTGCAATGTGTCGATTTACCTAGCTTCTCGGTTACCCCAGTTCTCACCACAGAATAGCGAGAAATCCTTAGGTATCAACCGTTATTGATCACATATTCGATACAGCTGGCCCCTGTCACCATCCGTACAAATCCCTCTAGTAGCACGTATGAGCTTGGGACATGGCAGCATCCTTGCAGTTGTATTTGTAGTGATGTTTCCATTCATTGACTGTGCTGCCAGCTAGCATAGGTCTTTGAACCCCACCGCATTTATTGTGAGTGAATTAGAACCGATCCTGAATCTGCGATGCACACCTACCTACTACATGTATATAGAATAAATATTGGGACTCTAAAGAGTAAAAGAAAAGCGCTTGGTCTGGCTAAGGTTACAGTCAACCAAAGAATGATGAGACCTCCATAATGCTTCACGTTCGCTCTTTAAATAACTTTAATTTCAAGTGTCATTCACGAGATAAGTTGATGCTCAAAATAAATATTCAAATACATGGCAAATAATGGGGTGATGTCAAAATACACGGCACAGGAAACACACACTAGCTGAGGATATTCGCAGCATAAAAGAGAATGTTTGTCCTGGATATCTTCCAATACTTAGAGGTAGTGGAAAATTTAGTTCTTAATAAAATTGGGGAAAACTAGAATTCTTTTAAAATACAGTTCAATTGGTTTGTATAAATCGGTATATGAAATATTACCCTGACATTTCTCATACTGAAATACTTGAGGGATGAAAATAAAATATGCAACACAGCTTTCAAATAAGAATGTTTTGTTGAAATATTTCATCAGACGTCTTCTATTCAGTATTGAGATAAAAAGTTATATCAGCTTAAAAAGGCAAGTAATCAATGCTAATTATGATGTATCAGCAACTTTCAAGCAAGATAATCTACGCATTTCCAAATGTATAAGTGCTTTAATATACTTCATATAACTAAGACTCTCGGATATATACCTCGACAAGTCCATAACAAATACGTGAATAATGACTATCGACAAAACTCAAAGAAAGTGTGCTTGAAGTAAACAGTTGATAAGACGGAATAAAAAAATACGAATAAATTTATTCGTCATTTTCAGCACTGGTGGCTGCCATCATTGCAGGCAGACAGGAAATTTGGAGCATTAAAATATGGTGAGATATCACATCCAGGGAGGTGGAAAGAGTTAAGAGTATTGCTGGCAACAGTTGATCGTTGTATATTATATTAGGAATGTTTGTACTTTAAAGTGGGGTAGTCATTAAGAGAGGTCAAATTTTTTTTTTTTTTTTTTTTAGCAACTTTCAAGCAAGATAATCTACGCATTTCCAAATGTATAAGTGCTTTAATATACTTCATATAACTAAGACTCTCGGATATATACCTCGACAAGTCCATAACAAATACGTGAATAATGACTATCGACAAAACTCAAAGAAAGTGTGCTTGAAGTAAATATGGACGATCTAGTTCAGATTAATTCAACGGTTAGTTCACATTTGTCATTTTTTTTTTTTTGTTTTGTACCTTTTTAACATTCATTGTTAAAACTTCCTGCCCGTATTATGGGCATTTAAATCGCAAAGCGGGCATTAAAAACCTATTGGATTTTGTATTTGCGTTAACGATTTATTGACGTATTTCATTGAGAAAAGGTTGCATTTAAAGTAGAAATCTATAGACTGGCTACCATTCTACTTAAACACGCCGATTATTCCAAGTACACTTGTGGTTGTCCATTTGTATGCAATTTCAACACCTCTGCCTTATGTTCCGTTCTTATTTCCTTAAGTAACATGAGTGAAATTTATTTTCTATAAAAAGCAAAAAATAAAAAAAATAAAAAAAATAAAAAAAATCCTCACACAGCACTCGTTACTCTCTTGTATTGAAGATGCGTCATACCTTTTATATTTGCCTTTAAAGAAAGAGTAATATTTATACCGCCCCAAGGACCCCGTTATACCGCGAAACATGACAGATTCCATTTCATCGACTTCAATTACAAATGATTACAAAAAGGTTGCTTGAAATATTTAAAAAAAAAAAAAAAAAAAACATGTTACATTTTTTCATTTTTTTAGTGTATTTTGAATGCAATTGCACATTCTTCAGTTCAAGTAACCTAACTGGGATCTTCTTTATTTATTTTCCAAGATTTCTCAAAAGTTTACATTTAAAATTACTCAAATTACCAACAGATTTTTTAAAGGTAACGGAACCATTCACAGAAACGTGGTGGTTCGCTACATCTCTATACAGCAGTCCGTTACCTCTCTGACATAAAAATGGCGGTACCCATTTATACCCCGGATATAGAGAAGTAATTGAGGTAAATGCCTTACTCAAGGGCGACACATTGTCGGTGCTCGAACTCGCAACCGTTGGCGTTCGGGTCCGGGCTACATTGCCCTTGAACATCGAAGTAATATTGCCTGCAATTAGGTAGAAAAATTATAACAAACCTAAATTCTCAGAAGGAATCTTACGAACCTTTTTGAGAAGAAACCAATTAATGAGTAACCTGTACCAGACCTGACCCCGAGGGTGGGCGATGTGGGAAGACCCAAGAGGTTTCCCAAACTTCCGATTCCTGTACCAGTTTGGTGGGAAGCTCCTGGTTTTTCGCAATCTTTGAAGGTAAAAAGGTAGTGTTTCAGAGCACAGATTTCATAATAAATTTGTTTGAAGCTACAATGAACTTTTCCTTATTCCTTCTCTTTAATATTCTCCCTTCTGCTTTCTCTTTTTTCTTTTTCTTTCTTTTTTTCTTCTTCCTTCCCTTTCTCTTCTTCCCTCTTTTTTCTCTTCTCCTTTCCACTTTCTCTTCTTCCCTCTTTCCCTCTCTTCTTCTTCTTTCCCCTTTATTCTCTCTCTCCTCTTTTTCTCTTTTTCTCATCTTCCTCCTTTTTTTCCCTTTCCATTTTTTTCTCCCCTTCCAGATTTTTTTTTGTTTCGGGTGGGGGACAATAACATTTGTTTAGTTCCTTTCCATATTACATTTAAGTAGAATATTTGACGCGTCAAGCCTGTTAAAGGCCCACAGTGAGATTTCCAAATATCTTTTATTAAAAGTAAAGATAGTATTTAATACAAAGATAGGTTTCAGTTGATTCGGGTTTGTCGTTTTGATCTAGTACAACAGTTCCATAGGAGAGTGTGTACAAACTGAACAGGAAGTGGTGTTGGTAACGAGATGACTACAGATTTGTTGATTTCTTTCAACAACAACAAAAAAATTCAGCAAAGCCAATGTTATTACATTTTGAGTTACATCGGTCCAGCCGTTTGGATAGAAGAAGTAAAAAGAGGTGTACTAAATTGACCGATAGGACAGTGTGTATCTTAATAAATGTGGCATAACACATTTGGAAATATTTTCTATTCATAAAATCAAAATATTTTGTATGCATGATTCTAGCAGAATCTATGACGAAGCGAAACTCTATTCAATGCACGCGAGGATAAAAAAATCATAAAATCAAAAGGTAACATTTCCTGGGCCTAAAATTTATTAATTAAAAATAATTCTAATTAGTTCAACAATTCTTGAACTTTGGCTAATTAAAGAAACCTTCTTTTCTAATAATTTAAAACTTTTTAATCTTTTCTACAGGACAGATGTTTGACTCTAGAGTTCTTTGAACTCTAACTCTCTCTCTCTCCATCTCCCTTTCTCCATCTCTATTTCTCCATCTCGCTCTCTCCCTCTCTCTCTCTCTCTCTCTCTCCATCCCTCTCCACTCTTATAAATAATTACCAACAATATGTACTTTTGAAAAGTAATTGGTAATTTTTTACCAATGTGTTGGGCAAAATATACAATATTGTGTACTTTTGAAAAAAATTGGTTAATTTTGGCCAATGTGTTGGGCAAAATACACAATATTGTGTACTTTTGAAAAAAATTGGTTAATTTTGGCCAATGTGTTGGGCAAAATACACAATATTGTGTACTTTTGAAAAAGATTGGTAAATTTTCGCCATTGTGTTGGGCAAAATACACAATATTGTGTGCTTTCGACACATACAATTGGTAAAATTTACCAATTTGTCGACCACGTTCCTCCTGACACAACTTCGTGGTAATTATTTTTAACGGTGTTATTCAAACTATTCGTCTTTCTTTTACAATCCTTTGCACAATACGTTTCTGTGTCATGAATAAAAATCACAAGATGTCTGACACATATTTTGATTTTCGATGGCCGCTGTCAAATTTTAAGGATCAGGAAGAATGTATTGTAACTCCATTGCAGGAGTAGATTGCAATATTATGATTCTACTGCTACTTTTTGTTCTTTTTCTCTGCTTTCATCGATCACATTATCCTCTCTCTTTCCCTCTCCTCTCTCTCTCTCTCTCTCTCTCTCTCTCTCAGTTTACTTTCCCCCTTGTGCTTCTGTTTTATTTCGTCCACTACCTCTTATCTTTTGCCGGTGTTACAATATTCAATGAGCATTCGATGTATTTACTTTTGTTGACCAGACGTGATTTGTTCAAGAATTTGTAATGTTAAAAAAATAATTGTATAAACATTAAATATACATTTCTCACTTCACCTTAATTTTTTCTGTGTAAACATAAAGCTCTATTGATCACAAATATAACTTGGAAATCCTATTTCTTCATTTCAAGTAATCAAACGAGTTCCTTCCTCTTAAGGTTCTTCTCAAAGGGTACATACAGAATAAACTATTATTTTCTCTCATTAAACTATTTTTGCCAAATTTGATTAACGATCTATTGTTTCAGTAATGACATAGCTATATTATATATGCCCATTTTAATAGAATTACTTATTATTATTGTCAACTGCCGGAATGATGCGATTTGTAATAATAATAACGTTAATAACGACGTTAGGGCAAAGCGTTACATATTCATTAGGTTATAATTAGTTTTACTACGGACTGTTTATAGCAAAAATCCTCTTACAGAAAAAAAAATTGTATAAATCTACGCAAATTAATATTCACATCCTTTGTTATCCTTAACGAAATAAAGCGTGATACAAAGGAAGGCGTTAAGGGAAATGATATTTCGCCGTGATATGTGAATAACAAAAATCAATTTTGCCCTAACCTACATTAGCAATATAATAATAATAATAATAATATATGCTTGATATAGCGCTATTCCAAAAATGATCATAGTGCTTTACAATTCAACAGACAAACCCAACAGAAAAAAATAAGGCAGAAAATATACACAGAGAAAAAATAGTCTAGAACATTTTTGAGACTGCTTTTAAATGTAGTAATAGAAGGGGGATGATTGAATGCTAAGAGGTATCGTATTCCTGAGTTTTGGTCCTTGTGTGCTGAATGAACAGTCATCTGTTTCTCCTTTGAACATCGAAACGAAGAATGTCCATTGATGATCGGATCCCCTCTCTCGATGGAGTAAAAGTCGACTTGGAACTGGGCAAATTCATTTAGAGATGATCCGTTTGTCTATTGGAAGTCAATGGAGAGTGATCAAGAGTTCAGACGAAGAATGATTTTGGGAACTTGAAAAGATAATCCGGGTGACCTTGTTCTGAAGACGATGTAGTCGTAAGATGTCAGCTTTCTTTTATCCAAGAAGGAGAGAATTCGCATATTGTTCAACTTTGACACAAGGGCACGCATGATGGTATTGCAGATATCTAAATTTAGGCATATCTGTTGCATTAATCAATTAGAGCTTGTTAATTGATCAACGTCTCTCACGTGATTTGAAATATATTAGTTTAACTATTTTGATGAAGACTTGTGCAAGGTTTGCTATTTACGTCCGTAAGTACAGGGTGTGTAAAAAAAACTTGACCCTGATTGTGTCCGCCAAAGATCATTCACATAGGTTAGGTATATACCAAGCTACAGTCGTTTGAATCAAGTAGTCTGTTTTGCGCTCAGTCCACGGATTTACATTAAAATGAATGGCGTTCAGCGAAGCAAGTCAGTATCCAGAAAATCGGGATATTTATTGCAGATTAAATGTGACGCTCTATAACCCTGTAAAGTTCAGTCACAATTTACCATCGATGCCCTCTTAACGTTTTCTACGTCCTCGTCACTCATAAAATTATTTAACTATAAAAATAACTAAAAATAAATTAACTTGATAAATGTATCAGTTTCTGGAGGAGTTAAATGAATCATACCATATGAAGGAACAGACATCGGTGACAACCTTTTGAGGTAAAAAGTATTGTCTATATTTGTAGACCAAATTATGCCACATCATGAAAAAGGGTGTTTCAAATAAAACTTACCGTTATCACTGGCTTTTACACCTTTTTCGATACCACTTTATTTGACCTAAACATAGACATACCCTTATCATCATTTTGAGGAGTCATTTGCTTAGTTCACCACCGTGCATTCACATGGGAATCCGTGGATATGTAAAAGCTGACTACTTGATTCAAAAGACTGTAGCTCTGCTTATACTTATCTGATTGGAATGATCTTTGCAGCACATTAAATATAACGAAATATACTTTCCGATGATACCACATATGTGAGATATATGTTGTTTAAAAATTCAAAATGGCGGACACAATCAGGGTCATTTTTTTACTCACCCTGTAGTACCTCCAAGCCACAATTTTGGGTGGACTACTTTCTTGCATAGCATATGAAAAAAAACTGCTTTAAAATATTTGAAAATGCACTTGTTATATTAAGAAAGTGATGGAATGATAGACTGGTATGTTTTCTCAAAAAAAGTGGCCTTTGGACAATGAATTTGAGGCAATTTACTCCGCGCTCATCATTTTCACATCGACTATAGAGAATCTTGTGTTGCCAGTCTGATGTGCGGCGAGTTTTGTGATTCGTAACTAAAATATTTTCTGGTCATCATATGTTCACAATTTGGTTATTTGGTGATTTTAGCTTGTACTTTAGTGTGATATTGTTCTATTTTCTTGTGAGAGTTTTAAATGTGAAAGAAACATGCTCAAAGTTGTCGTTTTTTCCATAGACTACTGTGCTAATGAAGAATAAGGGGGAAAGATTGTACAGGGGGCCAAATTTTTAAATGTTCCAAATTTTGTTCAAATGTATACCGTCGTTTGTGTCATTCCATATGGATTAAAAAATGTATAGTTTGCCATATCTATGGTTTAACTTTATGGTTAATTAACTGTATGGAAATAACAATTCAAGGTCATACTGGGGTAAAGCTTCAGAACGCTCCGATTCTTTTCAAAAGTGTGTCCACGTTTCATCTCGTTGTGTATAAATTGAAAATATGTATTTAAACAGTTCAAATAATTCTCCCGCATAGTTATAGGGCTCATTATGACAGATTACTACAAGGACTATGGAAAGCCGCTGCCCTATAAGGTCAATATTTAACAGATGTAGATGGAGGAAATGATTGTATTTCACATTAAAGCAATATTGGCACATTTTTTGAAGAGCGCCCCCAATTTTCAAAATTTGATATTTTTGCACAGTTACGTTGGTAATTGTCTAGGAAACTATACCTGCGAACGAGAATGCTAAAAAATGCGTATTTATCACAAAATAAGCGATTTTGTAATTAGAATTGGGATCCCAGATTGGACTTAACGGCAGAGCTGGAAATGCTACGTTTATGTCCGTCCATGATGAAATAGTGCCACCTCGAGAAAATAACCTCTAACTTGACTTGCCTGAACTATTAAAACAACTAATGGATGAAAAAAAAAAAAAAAAAAAATAAATGTTCCAAATTTTGTTCAAATGTATACCGTCGTTTGTGTCATTCCATATGGATTAAAAAATGTATAGTTTGCCATATCTATGGTTTAACTTTATGGTTAATTAACTGTATGGAAATAACAATTCAAGGTCATACTGGGGTAAAGCTTCAGAACGCTCCGATTCTTTTCAAAAGTGTGTCCACGTTTCATCTCGTTGTGTATAAATTGAAAATATGTATTTAAACAGTTCAAATAATTCTCCCGCATAGTTATAGGGCTCATTATGACAGATTACTACAAGGACTATGGAAAGCCGCTGCCCTATAAGGTCAATATTTAACAGATGTAGATGGAGGAAATGATTGTGGAATTAGTTTGATTAAAATCGGATTGTTTTAAAAATTTTACCCCCACGATGACCTTGAGCATTTGTTGGCCTGTATTACTAAACCTAAAGTTTAAAAGTTAAGCAAACTATACCTTTTCTTAATCAGTGAGATAAGAAGAATACAATAATCATTGATTTAATCATTTTAAATGTTTTACCCCTCTATAAACCGTATCCACTTATTCCTCAATTACCCCAACGGAACAGATATGGCTTATTTATTTCCACCTTCTTGTTACACAGATCCTTAAGTTCCTGGACTATATACTGCCTTTATTCAAGCCTCTGGATTAAAACTATGGTCCCTCGGTGATATCAAGCATGCCTACTATTTTCCGTCGGGGCTGCGCTCTCAGGAAATTGGTGGGGCTACTTGATGTCACCTCGCGCTCATACTTTTAACCAGAGCCTCTCATACATGGCAGTATACTATACTGTGAACCCCCTGATTCAAGATATGTTACAAAGCACAAAGTTCATTGACAGATGTAACATGTGATGACATGGCCATGGCAGAGTCAATAGAACAACTGACACAATAACTGAAGAAGCTCTACTGTTTAATACTATTTTGGTTGAAAACACAAACTTCATAACTCCTTCATAAAAAAGTTGCTTCGAATATACATTAAACACTAAAGACTATGATCGGCTTAAAAGTGCAACAAGAGGTGTTTCTAAATAATGTGCCATGGTTTTGCACTGATGTAAAGCTATCCATCACAAATACAGATTGTCCCCAAAAACTATACAATCAACATTTTTTGTCAAAGGCTTGAGGTCATCTCAACTGGTCATTAACTGATTCTTTAATAATAATAATAATAATGAAAACTTATTGTGCGCCGGTATCCATCAAAAAGATGCTCATGGCGCAGCGACACATCAATGCAAACCAAAATAAGCAGCAGATAAAGAAGAAACATAATTACAAATAATAAACCAAAATGAAAGAAATGATAGGTTTGTCATGATCACCAGCACTGGACATGACAAGAACAATAATAAAAGGTGCACAGTGCAGGTTAGAATGACAAAGCCATCATTTTTACAATGAATTCTCTTTTTCAGAGATGTTCCAGCTTTCATAAGAATTTTAGTTGTTGTATTTAGGGGGTCTGGTTCAGGAGTTATATCCAATTATCTAAGACACTTTAAAAACCCGTTGGTCCAGTTTCGGCTATCCCAATATCAACACAGTTGTCAATGAAAATCAACTTCAAGACATTCTTCTTTATTGAAAATTAAAATAAAAATTAGGTATAAAGTGCTGCTTACCATGCTTACTGTGATATAATATAATTTATAACTTGCCAATAATAAAATAACACGTAAATGGTAAATTCAATCCAAACACTCTTGTTGTCTCAGCCTTACTCAGGTTTTCAGCACAAGGTAGAACCTTCAAACCAAAACCCTCGTGAAGAAAAACTGAGAGCCTTTGAGCACCAACCCCCCTTTCCCTCCTTTATTATTCTTTTTCACCACTGGTTTCTTCCATTAATGTTCCTTCCTGACATCTTGGAGGCAGTGAGAAATAGGGCAAGGGGGTAAATTGGCCCCCCATTATAGCGTGTCCGCACATTTGTCCCCAACCGAGACTTGTGGCGTTCCCATTAAGTTTTCGCAACAGTAAAACTTCCCCAAATTTACCATGAAGTTCATTGATTATTGTCGCTGAGCGTGGGTCCCACCTTTCCCCAAAAATCACTCTGGTGGCTTCACTGGTTTGAAAAATAATATATTGATTAGTTTAAATAATGCAATAATAGTACGTTCCCTGATCTGTCAATATTCTTTGTTTGAAAACGGTTATCAAACCATGATGCTTCAAATCTTATACCTTCTTGAACCTTCAAGTGAAACTGTACTGGCCCAAGTGATATTTTATCCGTTGTGTTCAATTGTAATACCTCCGGTTAGGTGCACTCCAAATGATGGAATAAAAACGAGGATTAGCTTAGGAGGAACTGGTCTAACATATAAAGTCAAAATATCTCACAAAATCACATTTTTTTTTTTAATAATTTTTAGTTTTATTTTATAGTTTTTATTGGGACATCTGTATTTCCAATTCTGAAAGGAGTAAGCTGAGATAAAAATTCTTTATTACAAAATTGGAAATTTTTAATCTACTTATTGGAACAAATAGGCCTACTAAATTCAGCCAAGTAATTTTTTATATTGAAATATGAGCAAATCAAAATTCCCTTTTTCCTTTCAAGGCTTACTGGGCCAAATAACAGGTACGAAATCTATTGTGGGTGTTTAATCTACCTGTATATGAATCATACATTGACACAATATAAGGGAAGCCTTCGAATTCTCTTTGCAACCATGATAATAATGTTGGAAAAAATAGCATGTATTTCATCACATGGTAGTAGGCCTTTCTCTTGATTATACCTCTGCGCCGAGTTGGTTTTATGACAAAATTGTTTCAAATATTATTACATTTTCACTCGTCAGTTTGTGTATCTATAGAAACCATCTGATCATATTCTAGATATTCTCAATCCAAAGTGCAACCACAGGTCGCCTCACAAATGTAGGCTTTAACCGATCGAAGTCGAACGGTACTCTTAGAAAGAAAGTGCTTGTGTTCATTTAACGATTTATAAAAATTATTAAAATTCGGTCATAGTGATTTCACACTATTCTTGAAGTAAGAGTTGATGTGAGGATAAGAAACTCTTCCTACAAGTTGCGTAACTACAATAAATAATTAAGTCAAATTCGAGTTCTACTCTATTATAAAATATGCCATTCTTTTTGACACGCAAAACGGAGATAGAAAAAACTTATCAGCTACCACTGTCTACAAATTACTCTATAATCAACTTAAATAAAGTATAAATATAGTGAATATAATTAGTGCAAATGATGTTGACAGGATACGATGCGAGAATATTTAAAAAACATACCGAAATCACTATCAGTGATCTAATGCTATCCTTAAAGTTTTCCAATGGCTTGATAACAGTTTTTACAATTCAGATTTTTTTTACTTTAAAATATAATAACGTTTGGCTGAAAATCGCTAAAACGTGTTTTATATTGTTTAATTAAAAACCTCATATGTTTCAGAATTGGTTTTCATTTTTTTCAAACAGCAACAGACTCACAATGGACTTCAGTTTATTTAGTTTTTAGTATATACATACGAGGGTTACTCATTATCGTTGCGTCTTATCAGGACTTTAACAGGAAAGTCTTATCAAGGCTTTAGCTCGGAAAAATTCAGTTGTGAAAAATCGCCCCACCACACGACTTATAGGACTTAAGCCAAGTATTAAAAATCTTGCAATTGACTCAAGTCCCTTCTATTAGGTGCGTGAGTTTTTATATTGTATTATCTCAACTATTTGCTCACATCTCCTTAACAATTCGAAGGTGTAGTGGTTGGATCTTCAAAGACTAGGGCATTGTGCAAAAATGTTTTTTTTTCCAACGAATTTTGACATGGTGAGAAAGTCGTGTGATACAGGTGAAAAATATGTTTAATTTTGTCCATTCCTTCAAAACACCAATCTGATTAATTTGCCCCAATGTTTTAAACATCATTAAATACTGTAAAATTTCTCCAAAAGTCATACAATTGATAGGTTTGATATTAAGTCCCTCACTAAGACCACTGCGCTTTGGCGTCCTTATTATATATTACATCCCCAAGTGGACGTCACGATATTTTCAGTGAATCCGTCTACCTAATGGCAGAGGTCACACCAGTCATGCAATCTCAATGCAGTTTCTAAAAATGTCAAGAATCAATTTTGCCAAATGCACAGACCTTATCGTGGTGATGACATTCAACACCATCATTGAAATGACACGCGTCAATATTCAATAGGGTAGGACACTTTCACAATAATATAATTGAAAGAAAGTTTATAAGTTAATTTAAAAGTGGTCACCTACTCAAACATACAGGCTACAGTGTGTCCAATTTAATAGTTTCGTTCATCGCCGAGAAAGCCGAGTATATGCCCTGTTCACACAAAATAAGCTTTCCCCCTAATTTGGTAACTAATCAGTCAAAAAATAAGCTCCACCTATAATATGAACCATTTTTATCCAAATCAGAGCAACCTTAAAAAATGTTGACCCTTGTACAATTGAAATGGACTTTTTTATTGATTTTGCTGGGTTTTTTTACCTACAACGCTAAGACTTTAGGCTGTAGATGTACAAACTAACCTTTTTGGAATCCTTATGGGTAGACATCGACAAATAACGTGGTATACTTTTCAACATGACTGGATCTATTTTAAAAAAATATATTCCTGTTTAATCTTTGTCTCGAACCCTCTCCTTAAGGCGCCATTTGCAGCACTTAAGAATCACCTTTCGGGGGTTCCTTGTCAGGCTTTTACAGATTTAATCACTTCAAGCCTTTTGGTATTTTAGATGTTTCAAATGGCTGCTAGCTCCCGGGTTATTTATGTTTCTATATCCAACGGCTGTGCCGATTAATTCAGTATTATGTTTTGAAAATCTTCCGTCCTATATTACTATACACACACTAGAAACCAATAAAACAAACCTTCTCATAATCTATGTCTCTCTCCCATCTCCAAACTTGGGTGCCCAATCATTCCACCGCTTTGGACACCAATCCCCCTAACTTCATTTAATTTTAAACAACTGCATTTCCTAATGCAGTTTACGTCTGTGCACCCTGGTAAAGAGAGAGTCTGTTAAAGCAATATTGGCACATTTTTTTGAAGATCGCCCCCAATTTTCAATTTGATAATTTTTTTGCACAGTGACGTTTACGTTGGTAATTGTCTAGAACTATACGGCGAAACGAGAATGCTTAAGAACTGCGTTATTTCTATTTCGTCCAAAATAAGCGATTTTGTAATTAGAATTTTGGGATCCGCAGATTGGACTTAACGCAAGAGCTGGAAATGGCTACGTTTAGTCCGTCCATGATGAAATAGTTGCCACCACTCGAGAGAATAACCTCTAACTTGACTTGCCCGAACGATTAAAGCAACTAATGGATGAGCGTAGACACGTACAATGGCGCTATTTCCCGGCTATTTCACTTGGAAGCCATTTCCAGCACCGTTGTATTATTCGGGGAATCCCCGATAATAATTATTCTAGTTACACAATTTTTTCCCTTCGTGTTGTGAACATTTTTCGAGCTTAAAACCATTTACAGGTATAAGTTACTAGCCAGCCCGTTTACCAAAGCCACCGTGTAAAAATCTCCCAAATGTTTGAAAATTGGGGCGCCCTTCAAAAATGTGCTAATAAACTGCTTTAAAGGACGAAGAGAAGCCGATTGCGCACAACATACCCACCTAGTATGTGGTATTCATCGTTGGCCACCAGTTCGTTCGAATAATACGGCGTACTGTCGAGTGAGAGGGCCACAATGATTTAGGCTAATTATGAGCCCGGAAGTAGCTAGCGTGTGGCACGATTTCCGGTCATGTCATGGGAGTCAATTTTTGTTCATGTTTGTTTTGTTTACTATCGAGATGCATGACAATTCTTCTTCTGGTGGAAGTAGATTTGCCGGGAGATTTGCAACGATAAATGAAGGGATTGATTAAAGGTATAGTGCCAAAGATTTTCAGGTCAGTTGAAATCGCTCGATCCAGTGTCAGTAGCATGGTACATAACTTGTACTTTGTAGGCAAAGAGCAACTCGCAGAAATCTTGAAGTTGAAACAATTTTTGACGGAGATAACTACAAAACTGGATCTCTATAAAACATCAGATAAATCGTCATCTGAAGAGGTGTAGACAGGGGATCGATATTTTTGACAGAGCCAATATTTTCCCAAGTCATGAACTGCCCAAGCTAAAGTTCTTAAATGAAATGTGTACATAGGACACAAGATTCTAAAACATAATAATGATAAAATTGGATTCTTTTGTTCGTCGCTATGAGTTTAAAAAATATTTTTTTTTCAACTCATAGCTTGACCAATAAATTTTGGTATTTGACTTAAAGCGGCACTGGCACATTTTCACAAAATATGAAATTTCTTCAATTTGCTCTCAAATTGACGACGAAAATTTCATATTTTGTGAAAATGTGCCAGTGCCGCTTTAACCATGAATTCGGAAACCCTTCACAGAATAAAGCACAGGTTTATTCCGTTAAGGTTTCCGAATCCATAAGTGTGTCAGAAATAAAGTGTGTCAGATGGGTTACGGAAACTCCCTCTCTCTCTCAATCCATTGTCTGTGTAAAACTCGTAAACACCATTGATCATGTTTCTTTGTGTATTGGAATCTTCTAGAAACTGATTTTTCATAATGATTTTTATATCCTGTGTGTGGATTTTACTACTAAACTTATATGTGCACATATGCTCAAAAAAAAAAAAAAAAAAAAAATTCTAAAACATAATAATGATAAAATTGGATTCTTTTGTTCGTCGCTATGAGTTTAATTTTTTTTTCAACTCATAGCTTGACCAATAAATTTTGGTATTTGACTTAAAGCGGCACTGGCACATTTTCACAAAATATGAAATTTCTTCAATTTGCTCTCAAATTGACGACGAAAATGGCTTTAAACACAAGAACACACACTCCGTATGCATGTTTCTCACGCTATGCACACTATTTGACCGGTGTATAACCTTTGTGGTTTTAATATCAGTGAGTACGAGTCAAAAATATTCAGGTAATATACACATTTTTTGATTAAAGTTATGGAAAACTTAAAAGTTGGCCTACAAATTACATGGATGTCTTTATCCTCATATCAATGTCCCTATCTGTTTTGGGGTATGTTATTTTTATGTGTAAAATATATCTCTGTTCTTCCAATGGCCTAGACTATCATTTGAGAGCAAATTGAAGAAATTTCATATTTTGTGAAAATGTGCCAGTGCCGCTTTAACCATGAATTCGGAAACCCTTCACAGAATAAAGCACAGGTTTATTCCGTTAAGGTTTCCGAATCCATAAGTGTGTCAGAAATAAAGTGTGTCAGATGGGTTACAGAAACTCCCTCTCTCTCTCTCAATCCATTGTCTGTGTAAGACTCGTAAACACCATTGATCATGTTTCTTTGTGTATTGGAATCTTCTAGAAACTGATTTTTCATAATGATTTTTATATCCTGTGTGTGGATTTTACTACTAAACTTATATGTGCACATATGCTCACTAAGCTTGGAGTGTCATCTTTCCTGTGTTATGCAATGAGTGAGTCAATATCTGCTGCCACTCAAGAACTCAAGATGAATGGAATCGTTCCACACCAGCAGTCATCCTCAACACATGCACAACCTTGTAACCTAGCAACATAATAACTGACCAGTTTTTAATGGATATTGTATTTGCAAGTAACAGCGAAACTTAAATATACATTTTGTTGCCGAAATTTTCCTCTTTCATTAGAGCTTAAATTCAGCACAAATAGTGAAGAAATGGCAAGGTGGTTGTGCTTGAAATGTTGAAATGTCCAATTTCGAAAATGACACTTTCAAGATGTTAACTGGCCTTTGTGTAAGGTTTCATTGCGTTGCGTGTGTTAGTGCCAATCGACCGTGCTAATTGCAATGACAATTTCTTTCTTGCGAATCGTAAAAGTATCATGCTTGAGCTCATTCAATTGTGTAATCCACATTACAACTCTCTTCAAATAGCCGTAAAGTGTCATTTTCGAAAACGGGGTCTTCGGGCTTTGAACAACCAGAGATTCGTCATTTCTACTCAAATGCTTCGACTAACTGCTCAAATAAAAGATGAAACTTTCGCCGTAAATAAATGTATATTCTAACTGTTGCTTTTCAGTATTTTAGACAATACCAATATCTAGAACTGGTCAGTTATTTTTGTTATTAGGTTTACTTTACAGTAGGGCTGGGTTGCTTAGCCTTGCCCATGTGTCTAACAAACCCATGATGCACAGTGAAACTTATTTTACCTTGAAAGACCTGGACATCTTTCATTACAGAGGTAGGCGCTTGATCCAAAATAAGACGGAGACCTTCTTACCAGAACTGTGCTTCATTCCCTGAGCCCTTTGGTGACCCTGTTCAAAGACCTCTACCAGTTCACACAAGTAGAATTCGCTCTCTTTCAAGAATAACATGTACCCAGAAAGATAATTTGCGTACCAGTAATTGCTGTAATCTCCGACCTATACCTCCCTGCAATCCCACTCAACAACATAACTGTTCACGTGTGGAACGCAAACTCCATACGGTACAAGACAGTCACAATCTTAGATCATGTTACGTCGTATATGATGTGGA
Source organism: Ophioderma brevispina (assembly GCA_023653785.1). Lineage (NCBI taxonomy): Eukaryota > Metazoa > Echinodermata > Ophiuroidea > Amphilepidida > Ophiodermatidae > Ophioderma > Ophioderma brevispina. The sequence continues at coordinate 208,686 of JAMKCH010022037.1, forward strand.
TATTATGGTGGTCGTTGAAACCAAGCTAAGGACGATGCTGTGTCATTGGAGAGGTTACCCGTCCTGGGGTTACGACTTCTTCAAATACCCTCGTGGAAGTACTACTATGGCGGGGCGGCATTGGAAATCCTGCCAAAAGTCATTGAACTTACCCCCCCCCCCCCTTTCCAAATGATATTGATTCAATCGACTTCGAGCATGGTGTCGCATATTCAAAAATTAGTCCAAATTGTTGCTTTTATAGGTCACCATCATCACGGGGCAACAGCTTTAAGACTTCTGAATTTTTTTTAGAGGGAATGAAACATTATGGATAAGATATGTGACACGCCGCATAAATTTATCGGTAGTTGGTGATTTTAATTTGCATCTTGACAAGCCTGGTAAATGATATACTAGTAGGTTCTGTACGCTCTTGAGCATTTTGGTTTTAAGCCAAACATGTCAAAGTTCCCACACATAGAAAGGGTAACATCCTTGATCTTCGTGATACCGTTTGACTAGTGACAACCGTGTTTATCTGTTGAAAGTGATCAAAACTTGATCCTACAATGCGGGATCACTGGATCACCATTTCTTGATCAAGTGCACTCTCCATTCTGGAAAACCAAGTCCCCTATATGATCAGTCTACTCCGATAAATAGAGCACATAGATCTGATCATTTTCGTGAAAAATTCTAAATGAAAATGTCGACTCTGCTCAGAAGCTCTGACCCTAATGCTCTTGTTGAGTCATTCATCAGCATAACATCTACCCTAAACGAAGTATGCCTTTGATACCAAAAAGCACTGTGTAGGCATAGGCCCCAATGGTATAACAACACAATCCATAGTGCGAGGCGTGAAAGGCGTGGACTGGAACGAAAATGGAAGAAAAGTCGATGAGAAGAGAATAAAGAATGCTTCTAGATGCCAAAAAAGAAATGGTTGGCAGGATTATCAAGAACTCTAAAATCAAGTTTTTCTCTAATATGTGTGCCTCTTCTAATTCTAAAGAAATGCTTCGCCCCATCAGTGGTCTATTAATAAGGCCAACATAAGATTTATGCATGGATTTCAATCCAAATATGGAGCTTGCTGACAAGTTCTATTCATATTTCATTGAGAAAGTTGAAAACATACGTAATGATGTTGTGGTGGTACATGCCAATAGGTAACTGTTCAAGCCATCTGATGAATATCTGTTTCAATCTCTTTTATCTGATTCACCTTACTGAAAGCGATGATGTTTCCGAAATTTTAGTCAAATGCCTACCAAAAGCGTTCCCTGCGACTCTATTCCTTTTAGCTTGTGAAAAAGCGGACCTGGATACCGTTCTTGTTCCTCTTATTACTAAGATCGTCAAAAATCCCTTTCTAGTGCGATATTTCCATCTACCCTGAAAGAGTCCATCATAACTCCCGTTATTAAAGAGATCACTCTATTGTCTGTTCAATTAACTTAGATGTTCCGGTTTTAATTAATTATTCAAAATTTTTTGTTTTGGTATTATTAATTTATCATGAAAGAAAGTTGTTATTCTTCATTGGACCCAACAAGATCATTGGTCAAACTTGAAAAATTATTCTTCTTTGGATTTTTATTCAATTACGCTGATTTTTATTGGCAAAAACGACAACAAACTGGAACCAGTTGAATATTGACTTTTGACTCTGAAACTTTTGTGGCAGACTCATTAGAACTGGGGGTGCTTCGAAAGCATGTACGAACAAATTATTGATTACGCGGACTTGCTTTGATTTCAGGTGTTTGCCCGTGGCATTAATGCATGGCATATAAATGAATAGTTGAATAGTCTATACTTCTGATAGAGGTCCCGTCTGTTGTGTTCAATTGGTTGCGAACAAACGGATCACATAAGCTTTCCTGTGGTTAAGTCGTTCCATTCAAGTGTAATGCTGTGTGGAAACTTGGAATCTAGTTTGTATTGCAAAAGTCACTGCAAATATTAACAGCGGTTCGGATTTGATCCTGGTGAACAAAGTTGGCATTATTCGTTCCTACCAGTCAAGGTGACGGGCAATAGGCCTATTGATCGTGAATTATCTCCTCCTCCGACAACTTCTACTACCTACTAAGTGGAATCAATGTAACTTCCACAAAACGGATATTACTAATGGTACCAAAACCTTTATTCGCTCATTTCCAAAACGAGGGTGAAATACTCAGATTTCAATAGATTTGATGGTTTGAAAATGTCCCCCATTCCTTTTGTCATGTAAAAAACGTATTAGGTCCAAAGATACCCAACAACTTTCTTTTCGTGATTTATTTCAAAACTTATTTTTTTTTGGAAATAATTAATAAAACCGGACATCTAGTTAATTGAACAGACATTAGATCGAAATTCCCTTAAGAGATCGGCCGATTGCCAACCACCATTTCTTTCTAAGTATCGAAAAGGCACGTCCATGTCAATTATGGACCATGTGAGAGCAGCAATCGTTGCTGAGCCTCTTCAGTCTTTCTACACTCACCACAGTACGGAGACTGCCCTTCTTAAGGTGAAAACTGAATCTGCTCCGATCCCTTATAACAATACTGCTTTCTCATGGTCCTTATATAAAAACCCATTCTTATATAGCCCTTCGTGAAACCTCACGCGCTTTACAAAACATATAGTCACCATCAACCGTGCACTAAATACAACCCAAATCCTAAAAAAGTCCAACCTTGTTCTTACTATCTAATTACAAAATAGTATCTACAAGCCTAACTTACGACAGTTCTCAAAGTTTTCATATCAAACCTCAAAATGTCATCAAACCTCGTAAGCAATATACATGGAGACGGTTTTAAAAGCAAACGAACAGACAAACGGAAATTGTTTAATAGTCAAAGAATACGTCAATTACACAATAGAAGCCACGTCATCGAAACAAACCCAACTTGCACCGGCCGCATCATGATCATACATATACACAAAAGAAATATATTGCACATGGTGGACGTCAAGCAAGAGGGGATATTACTAGCACGTGCACCTTGTAGCGAAAACCAAAATGTGGGTAATGTTAACAAAAAGTCAGTCGAAAAGATGAGTCTTGAGCTGGTATTTTGAAAAAAAAATTAGCATGAAGGTCTTGGCGAATAGTAGCGGGAGTTGGTTCCATATAGTTGGCGGCGCGAATGATTGAACTCTCGCCGTAAATTTAGTGAACCTTGACCACATCGAGTGTGTTTGAGTTGATGAAGATCTCAAAACACGAGATGGCTTGTACAAAGCTACCAGATCTGATATGAATGCAGGTGCCATGCTTTCATATGCCTTGATGTTGAAGGTTCGTTTTGCCATGTCTGCTGCCTTTGACACAGTTGACCATGGTGTACTACTGCAAAGACTAGAAACTACTTCGGCTTAGGAACAGGGTTAATCGTGGTATGGTGAATTTTCTTTCGAAATCATGTCATAAGCTACTCTCTACCGCACAGTGGTTCCATTATGTTCCACAATGTGTTTATCTTGTATCTCCCCCAGTTTGTATATCAGCGCTTTCAACTATCTCCTTCCATAATTATACTGATGATTGACACCTGTCTTTTGTAGTTTGGTGTTGTGAACAGGTCTCATTAGTTTGTCTTATGCTTGATGTGATCAACGCATGGATGAATTCAAACACACTTCGCCTAAACCAGGATAAGACGGAATTCCTTCTCATTGCGAATAGAAATATATCTCTGCTCTTTCTGATCTTCGTAGATCCCATCAATAAGAACCTTGGTGTCAGGTTTTGATGATTCGCTCACCATCACCTTCCATATACGAAACATCTGTCTTATACCCCTTCAATACCAAGATGCTTGTCATCATGTCGTTAGAGGACTCGTCCTTTCCCGTCTGGAATGTGCAAATTCCCTTCTTATCGGGGCCCGAAAGTATAAAGAAATCTCACTCGTCTTCAACGGCTGCAGAACAAAGCCACGCGGTTAGTCTTTTCATGTGAACGGGACCAGTCCTCTATCGACTTACTGAACGCGCTTCATTGGCTCCCAGTTAAACATAGAATAGTTTATAAAATCTTGCTGTACGTCTATAAGGATATCAACAACCCCCCCCCCCCCCCCCCCCACACACACACACTATCTGTTTGCCTTGCTTCAACTCCAGAACACTGGTTCTGCTGAATGCAGACCACGACTGAGCTCCTCCACCGATAGGACCAGGCTTGTTGTTAAGAGATCACACAAGAGAGCTGGAGACATGACATTTACAACTTGTGCGGCTCGTCTTTGGAATGAACTTCCGATCGGATTGCGGGAAGCGCCGTCGCTGTCTGTGATCAAGCGACAATTGAAAACTCATTTCTTTCCTTGATTCCTTGTTAACTTCATTGTTCTTCTGGCTCTTTTAAGCGCTCCGTTCTTTGTGGGCCGCTATATAAATGCTTGTGTATTATTATTATTATTTACTACTATGCCGTTTATGAATTTTGATTTGCCAGACTACCAATAATCCCTCACGAGTTTGAACATCGCAATGCAAAATGTGAAATTTGCTTCAACTTTAAACCATTTGATGTAGAAATATGTTCTATAGAGATGACAGTTTTGTTTTGAGGTGGACACCCCTAGCTTTTAATGGCATTTAGATTTTGCTTGCATCATTTTAGTTTAAGCGGAACAGTCGCTGCCGATTTCAAGTAACCCTGTTGCCAAGTTGAATCGTTGTTACACGATTGTAAACGTTTACACTGTGACATGGTGTCTCGTTCAGTAGCATTGTGTTGTAACACCATTACTGGGGAATAATTACGCAACGTACCTTATACCCGGGGGCCGGGGGATCACATATGAAATGGATATGGGTGTAAGGCTAGCGCTTCCAAACCCAGGGGTATTCGGTAACAGAGTACTCAAACAGGTTTGGGTGAGAGAGAGCCAAGATCCCCAAAATAGGGGCTTTTCGGGTGACAAATTTGTATGCAAAATTTTCCAAAAAATGTGGTCTTTTTTAGAAAATTTGCAAAAATATACCAAAAATAGGGGTCTTTGGGTGAACATTTTCAAAATTTTCCCCAAAGTAGGGGTCTTTAGGTGACAGTAGTTAAACTTTCCAAAATAATGTGGTCTTTGGGTGACATTTTCAAAATATATGGGGTCTTTGGGTGACAGCGGTGCTGAAAATTGGGGTCTTAACAGCATTACATACACGTCACCTCCAAGATGGGGAGATGCCCCTCATATCAATCAATTTTCTTGTCCCTAGTCTTAAAGTGTGCAACTTGTCAAAATAATAACGTCCACCAAATTAAAATTTATTCGGATGTCGGCAAGGGGAGCCTCCATGAGCTTAAAGTTTTATACACGAAATCGATAGGATGTTTGTTGTTTTTTTGACAAAACACAAAAATGTGATGATTGTCATCTGTAATTTGGTCAGAAATTCTCAGGAGGTACTTCAAAAGGTTAGGCAAATAGTTTTCCAAGGAGTACCAATCAAAGTCGTCCTCACTGGCAGGCAATACACAATTAGCAAACATGACACATATAACCCGGGAGCTAACAGACATTTGTAACACATCTCAAGTACAAAAGGTTTGAGTGATTAAATATGTTGACAGACTGACAGGAACCCCCTGAAACGTGATTCTTAAGTGCAGCAAATGGTGCCTTAAGGAGAGGGGGCCAAGACAAAGTTTGTACAGGTGTCAAATTTTTAAATTAATACAATCATGTTGAAAAGTATACCATGTTATTTGTCTAACCACAAGGATTCAGGAAAGGTATAGTTTGTACTATCTACAACGTAAAGTTTAAGAGTTATAGGCTAAAAACAGCAAAAATCAATAAAAAAGGTCAATTTCAGTTGCTCCGATTTAGATAAAAAATGGTGCAAATTATTGATGGAGTTCATAGGATTAAAATAAGGAATAGTTTTGACTGTCTAAAATACTTAGTTACCGATGTAGGGGGCACAGAAAGTCAACGTCCATTGCATTCAATGGGGCTTGATCTTGTTTCCCCCCTACTTTCTTAAGCAAGCATTTGAGACACTCAAAACTATTCCTTATTTTGATCCTATGAGCTCCACCAATAGTTTGCACCATTTTTTATCGAAATCGGAGCAACGTAAAAATTTGACCCCTGTACAAATTAAATTGACCCTTTTTATTGATTTTTGCTGTTTTTAGTCTATAACTCTTAATCCTTACGTTGTAGATAGTACGAACTATACTTTTCCTGAATCCTTGTGGCTAGACAAATAACATGGTATACTTTCCAGCACGATTGGATCAATTTAAGAATTTGACCCCTGTACAAACTTTGTCTTGTCCCACTCTCCTTAAGGCACCATTTGTGGCACTTAAGAATTATGTTTCTGGGGTCCCTGTCAGTCTGTCTACATATTTAATCACTCAAACCTTTTGTACTTGAGATGTGTTACTTGTGTGCTAGCTCCAGGGCTAATATACTGGCTTGTAAGTTAGTTTGAAGGACGGTGTATTCTTAAGTTCAAGCCTTTATATGTCAATAGTTGTTAATTGTACTGGGGGGTTTTCTTACACGTGGCACTATTGTTAATATAATATCAGGCAACTCTTTTGTCCTCTTTCAATTTGTGTCAATATGGGAAAGCCAGCTGCAGATGGCATTTCTTTTCAATAGTAGATAACTCTTTGTAAGTAAAGTATTGACATGTTATGTAACCACGGATTCCGGTCAATCAAAGCTTTGATGACCTTAGTTTCGAATACACGTTTATATACGCTTAAAGACCATTTGTGTTGTTCAATACGTAGCACTTAATATATTTATAAAAGAGATCTAGACATTAAACTCAGGAACTGGCAACCATACATTACATTGTTATGCGTTCCCGACATACAGTGCAAAATACCATCGTACTGCAAATGTCACGTGTTTTGTGCCGTGTGACTAAGTCGAGCCAGAAGAGGTCACGCCAGCCCCCCCCACCAACCCATTATTATTATACATCTAGAGACCGCGAAAGGCGACACATTTATAAAAAGTCACAGTCCTACTATGCATTCATTGCGACCGTGATGAGCCAACATGTCTTTCGTAAGCTTTCCACGTCGTTTAACCATAATTAAAATTACCCGGTTATTGTAAGAAGGTCGGAAGTGTAGTAGCTGTCATATGTCAGAAATGCTCATCAAAAATACTATTATGCCAAGTTTTTTATCAGTGGCTGTTGAAATGGTACTTAGGGCGACATAATTGCATGAAGAAACATTTCAAGAGCCACAAGTTCAAAATCGCCCTAATACATGGCAGATATTTCACCTTGTCATGGCGTTGTCATTTCTTGGCGTTACATTTTATCCTCCTCTTCAACAAGCTGCTGCAAGAGCATTGAGTGTTCAATTGTTAGGGCTCATTTTAAAGCTTTATTATTCTACTTTCTGAATTTGTATTACATTTGAACATTAACATTTGTTTAATTAGCAAAAAAAATCACAAATATTAACGAAGGTAAATCTGGTGGAGTGACGGTGGGGGAGTGGCGGTGGAGGAGTATGTACAAAGTCAATGGGAAAAGGAATTTATTGTTCTGACACACATTGCAATGTGTGTTAATTTAATACAAAATGTGCTTTTAACATAATAATAGCCTTTCCTGGTGCATGCTGGAAAATTTTGAAGCAAAATTAAAAATTTAATTGTAATTTACCTTGCAATTAATCCCAGAATTAATGATTAGGTTGATAAAGGTCACGACCGCTTAAGTTACGTCTTACAGAAAATTAACAAAATCAGGATATTAGTGTCCAATAAATTGAAAACAAATGCAACTTTAATATAGCCTTGTAATCTTACAAAGGTCTACAGAAAAATGGTAATTAATTGGGTTAATTAATTAAAAATCATAAAACCTTAAACACTATTGGGTGCTATACAATGCTCAAAATTTTGATCTAACATAATACTCTTTTATAGTTATACTGTTGAAGTACTTATCTCACAGAGCATACTATCCTTTTTAATTATCCTCACTATCCTTTTAATTGTGCTGTCACATGTTGACATGACTATATTATCTGTATTTAATCTCAATTTAGACACCCTGTATGTATTCAAAAACTTTATTTAAAAGTAAACAAAGCTGTAACATTTGAAGTTGACATAATTGATTTGGCTTATTCAAGAAAGTCCAACTAACATATGTGAAATTTAAAGTGCTCTGCATTGGTAGCACCTTTGACATACTTGTAGTATTTTACACGCACTACACCATATACCTTTTTTAACGACTCTGGTTAACATTTATATGGCAAACCAGGCTTAATTGAGTTGTCCCAAGAAAATAGGGTACCTATGTTTTCACATTTTCATATTTTTATGCACCCTGTATTAACATCGGAGCTCATCAAAACATATTATAATTATATATTTTATCGAAGCTTATGGTGTACCCTGTAATAATATGTACTTGGTTTTAAGATTCTTTACCACAGGAGAAAATACAATAAAGTATAATAATGTGATGAATAAAATCTGATGTTTTTCATAATATCACCCTATATATTTTAGTGACCACCCTGTATACCATCATGAAACGAGTATAAATGGATTCCTTGAACAATAAGCTTTCCAAAAATATATAATTTGATGGGTGTCAGATGTATAGTTTTGAAACTACATCGTAAATAACTGAAAAGGAGGGTAAATCACTAAAATTAGGGTTTGTAACGCAAAGGTGTCCCACCATAAGACACATGACCACTTACAACCTTCTTACACTCTCATGGCGATCTATTATCGCGCTAGTCCAGTACAATAACATTCGTACCACGCACTGGCACTAATTTTTACCGGATTTGCCTGAAATTGTACAAAAGGCATATTTTATTTGCCAATAATTGTTTTGAAAATCATATAGAAAATCACTGGATGTTTGCGTATATGTTGTTGTATGTTAAATTTTAATTTATACAGGTGCATTCCCAGTCTCCCAGATCATTTTCAAATGGGGTGTTGCAGGCAAAAACTGTGCATTTGCCGACACAATTTTAAAAACGTTCTCGCTCGCTGCGCTCACCGGGTACACCCAGTTTGTTTTAACGCCGGTTCTTAAGATCGGGGAGGAAATACCACTTCCACAAGTACTATGCAATACTATTAACCAATTTCAGCATGTATTCTGTATAATATGAAAGCGAATGTAATTTATTTCATTAAAATATTAAACCTGCATCTTTTTTTATTTATTCCGAAAAATCAACATATTTGCCGACGAGAGGTAAATTTGAATTCTGTTAAGGGGGGTCATACTCCCTACCCCTCTAAGAACGGCCTGCTAGCATTTTGTTTAAAGGTGCAACGAGAGATTTTTAGACATCCATGTTAGGTGTAATATGTAGTGATTTATATAGATTAGAGTACTTAAAAAAATTTCTTACCTTGTATTTTGGTACAGAAATATCTTAAAAGTGGAAACAAAAGGTGATTTTTATATGCTTATATTTAAATGTAAAAACATAGACTGAATTTCCTATTTGCTTCTATAGGAAATTAAAGATTCACAATTTTTGCACCAAAGAAATAATTCTCAGCTTAATCCTTTCAGATGGGGTTATTTTTGATAGAGAGCTTTACACCAGTGAAAAAAATCAGAATTTTCACATTTTAAGGACACCTATTATGTGAAATCTCTCGTTGCACCTTTAAGTTAGGTGGTGTCGTATAGAGTAGGGGTTATATTGTTAAGTGCGTTGTCCAGTAGTGTTGAGTTGTAGTGTGCGCGTCAAGTCAAGTTTATGACAATCCGTCTAATTAGACTTTTTCAGTCTTGTCAGATTAAGAATAAGGCGACCAATTTCGCGTCTAATTTGACGCTGCCGAACAGATGCTTACCGTAAACAGGCGAGGTTTATTAAAGCAGTTCATCTACGTGAATTATTATGTCCGTGAGTCGAAAACTCGATTTAATGGATCATGTTGAACATTCTAAAATCTATAACACATTCATTATTGATCTCTATATTACAGAATTTGTAGCCGAACCCGAAGCCAAAAACTTCCTCCTGGGACCAAGACGGCATAAACGAGGTTTAAATGAAGAATGCTGTCATGAAGCTAAAGGTTGTGTATGGGAAGAGATTGGTGAATACTGCAGAATGCACTCGAGAGCCTCGCATATAGACGGAAGAGTAGACTCCCGCTGACGAAAGACTACTGCCGAAATGACGGCACTTTCTTGTTTAGTTACCTTTAGATTTTATAAACGTTAGTTAGTTAGATCTCAATATCAACATCAATTTCAGAATTTAATTCATTCAGGGGTCATTGTAGTGGTATTTTCAACCTATGGGACAATTTTAAATATCAGAACTAAATTAACAACATTTTCGTGAAGGAAATGTGGATGACGTTTTTAGGAAAACAGAAATGGTAAAAATAAGTTTCAACACAATTTGATGCAACCATCCTGTAATTCCCACTTTTAGTGCCAATACAATGTATGTACATAAATATTTTTATATATTTAAAAGAAAAAAGCTAGGATTTCAAATAGGTTGAGAGTGCAAATTAATCCACAGCTGTTTAGCCCGCGCACCCATAAAATGATACAGTCAGTGGACAGAGATTTTAAGTGTGATTTTACTGTGATGAATGAAGCATTACTGCTTTAAGTTAAACTTGTGTAACAAAAAAGCAATATTTGTTAAATGTTCCTTTGAAAATTAATTTTTAATTTCTTGGAAAGAGTTTGGGAAATGAGTTTTGTCATGGATTGCCGCGGGGCGGATTTTTTGCCGCACAGGGCGCCGGGCGCCCTGTAAATCTCTAAGAATGACGGTACAGGGCGTCAGGCGCCGTGTAGATCAAGAAGAATACGCGATTCGGAAAATTTGGCGCCCCCTCTATTTAGAATTCCTGGATCCGCCCTGGATTGGCAGATAAAGGTGCATTGCCGTCATTACTTTATACATATGGAATTTTATATTTGAACATTGATTGACATTTTTCCGTGCAGCGTACCGTATTGTCTAAAATGTATGCCAGATTATCAGTAGAATGTACACACAATGATATCAGCCCTTGGGCTTAGACGTCCTTATACTATCGCATTAATTTGAGTCGTTACATGCTCGACTTTGATTGACATATTTCTACACAAATATTAATAATAATAAAAATCACTTTAAAATGATACTTAAGGGGAAAATTGAATTGTTCATTAGGCTATAATGAGCTCTTATTATCATTATTTAAATTAATTAATAATCATATCCTTTGTTATCCAAAACGGAATAAACTGCAATAATCAGGATAACGTTGGGGGAAACGAAAATTCGCCCTAACGTCTAATTAGTGCATAACACTGGCCATATTCTCCCTAACCTACTAGATAAGCTTATAATAATAATAATAATAATAATAATAATAATAATAATAATAATAATAAAATTCTTATTAAGGTAACCAAGGTTTCAAGGCATTTAACAAAGTTAAGACTCAAAATTATTAAACACACAACTTATTTAAAAGGCGCGTTAAAAAGTTCTAAAAAACGCACAATTATTCAGTTTACGTAAGAGGACACAAGACCGGCCAAAGACAGAAAGAGCGATTCAACGAGAAACAAAAAGCAGCCACCCTGACCTGGTGTAAAAAGTAATGCTGACGCGACCCATCAAGGCTGGAAAAGACTACGGTACAGGCGACAGAGGAGAAAGAAAGCCAGACAAAAATGACATCATCGCTTGCCAGCACATTACTATTGCATAAAACTTTAACTACGAATATTCCAAAAATACCATGTTAAAGAGTTAAAACTTACAAGCATGTATATACAAGAGGAAAGGGTCCAGAAAAAAATAGACTAAAAAAATAAAACCTAAAACAAACTATCAATCATCATAGCAAATGTCTGAGCACTTATCATACAGAAAATTTGAAGTGAACATATTTGTGTCAGCATTCTTGGATATCTTTATTCATACGATCTTGTGGTCTTCAGGTGCAGAGAAAGATTGAAAATGCCACGCTCAAGAGAATAGCAAGCTAGTTATAAATTATGGCCTGCGATCTTAAAAGACTATCAATCATTGTCGATTGTAGTTGCTGAAAACACTTGAGTAGAAACGAATTTATACATATTGAAAGGGTTGTTTTTAGTCAAACAAATTATCGGAAATGACAATAAAGCATACCGCAGACCAAATGGATGCCAATCTTTGGTTTCTTGTAAATAATCACAACATTTTAAACATTTTTAACACAAAAGCGCTTTTAAGCGATGAAGAACAGTTTCCCATGCCTAGATCTACATTAAGAATTAAGTCTAGTAAAATGCCATGACCAGATCGCAAGTAGTCTCGTCCCCAGAACCACAGATTTTAACGGAATTGATGAAATTTTGGTATCAAAAGAAAACTCCTATGTTTTCATTTACCCAGTAAAATCTTAGGGCTAAAGGATTTTTGATTTGGAAGTTATGAGCGAAAATGTTCTCCATTTTGGCGGCATTTTGGTCGATCAAATCTATCCTTCGTTTCCGTAATAACCGTTGGAGATTATTAAAACGTCACGTGCTTGCTTTTGGTGATACGAACTTCAGAAATACCAGTCAGATACTTCTGCTGCAAAATGTATTTGGTGAAGAACGTCAATCATACTTAGCTTGTAAAACGCCTTGGTACTTATTGACAAAACGACTGACGAAAGTTACCCCGCGATGTTGCAATCACACGTCATGTGATCACAATGTGCTTGTCTGAAATCGGCGTCTGCAAAGAATAAACTGACATTGTCCCGTGATAAAGCAGGAACTATATATGCAAGCCCCAATATTTAACATTTGGAAGGGTTATCCCTGACTGCCACCTTCCTCGGGCCTGTCCCAAATGGCTTGGCATGCCAGGGACTTCGTAGTTTGGTTTATTTACCAGCCTATTTTACAGCAGTACAATGTCTTCACAATAGACTCGGCTGCCTGTTTTTTGTTTTTCTGGTTTTCGTTATTCTTTTTGACTGTTACCTACCGAGTAATCAATTCTAAAAATTAGTTGCTTCAATCCAAAATAGTTGAAATTTGTTTGACTCATCTGATTATTGGCGTGGAGGCAATTCTGATATTGATCTGCTTAACGAAATCTAATCTCTTAAATGTATAAAATGCCATTTCATTTTATAATGTATGATAGGTTGCATTTGAACATTTGGAGTACATGTGTTATAGTGTTGCGGTAGGCCCACATCACCTTACACAAGAGTCTTCACAAAATATTTCGATGGCAACATTGACCTGCTGATTCCAAATCTTGATGATGCAACTGGTCATCCTTGAGCATTTTGAGATAGAGAATAGGGTCAATTAACAAGGGCAAATTTTGTAAATGATTCTCACGGGTTTAAAGGTGTATATTATTTGGTCCTAAGGATTAAAAAGGTATATCTACAAGCTTTTGTGTGTGCACGACAAGTCAAAAACTTTTCAAGGCCATCATAGGGGGTATGCATTTATAATGATCCGATTGGTTTTCAAATTGTTCGCATGGAAATGTTAAAACAGGAAATATACATTTCTTTTATGTTAAACAGCTCAAAGGTATGTAACAGAGGCTGGAAACGGATTCCCCATTGACCCTGTGGGCCTTAACATAATTCCCCTTAATTATATCCCTAATGTCAAACAAATTACATAACATATACTTTACTATCTAACAGCATGAAGAATTTCAGCCCATTTTGAGAGAAATTTGTGCATTATAAATAATTTACTTTTTTTACTTTTTTTATTTTTTAAAGCTTACAATGTTAGAAGTAATTGTCCTAGATATGGAAACTATACCTTATCAATCCTTAGAATCAGATGAACATGTCCATACATCTTTTAATCCCGTATGAAACGTTAACAATTTCTACCCCTTCCATATCTCAAAATTCTCCAGGATGTAAAAGTTGCATCTTCAAGATTTGGAATCAGAAGTCAATGTTGCCTAGAAACCATCAAAACATTTTGTCTAGACTCTTGTGCAAGATCATTATTTACTGTCTATAGTTCTACTGCTGGACTTTTAAGATGGGCCAAGTAAATTGTTATCGTACATAGTAAAACCACTATTTCGTTTATTTTGAAATTAGTTCGTTCTAACATATTTATATTACTTTATGATAATTATTATATTTATTATATTGATATTACTTTATTATAATTATTATTATTATTTTGATAATCAATAGTCTTGTGGTTTCGATACTCTCTTAATTCCTTAGACTTATTTTTAAGTCTTAACGAGACTGAAATTAGTGACAAAACCTTTTTGGACTTAAAAATTTAAATCCGTGTAAAAGGCTTACTTAAAATAAGTCCTTTTGATTTGAAAATAAACCTTTAAATGAGTTAAAAACTGTTAATAAAATCATTTAAAGATTTATATTCGAATCTAAAGGAATTGTTTTTAAATCCCAAAAGGTTTTGTCACTAATTTCAGTCACCTTAGACTTAAAAATAAATCTAAGGAATTAAAAGAGTATAATGTATATTATTAAACCTCCACCTGATTCCAACTGTAAACGAATGGATAACATTCCATTCAGGGTGTAAATGACTACGTTGCTAACTGGTTTGGATTAGTTTCGTGAATTCGTAATTTGTTACAGCTTGTTTCGCTCGCAGATGGGTCCGGAAAATTTGGAATACCGTGAAAATATTAGCTAAAATATCATGTCGCTCAAACAACTGCTCATCAAACACGGTTTTAGAATCAGCAAAAACACTTCTGAAGGTGATATTGTTTATTTTTCTAATTATTGATTAAGTTGTATATTAAAAATGTTACTACTAAAGTTATTATTTCGTATATGTTGAAAGTTAATTTTTCGTGTATCCATTTTTGTAGCCACATTATTTTACTGGGTGGGCATTCTTGAGTAATGCACTGATTTAAAGAGATGCAACGAGAGATTTCACATACCCTTGATTTTGCCACGGATGTAAAGCTTTCCGTATAGAGAAATATCTAAAATAACGTGATAATAAACAAATCAGGAAAGCAATTTGTTGAATGTCTTTGAAATCACTACATACGACGAAATATTTGAATGCCTTGAAATCTCTCGTTGCATCTTTAACGAATTGGACAGAATAATAATTATGCTGGGCACCCACCCAGTTAACACATTATTTACGATCCTTTTATGTTATCAAGAAGCGGTCAGACCCGCGTACTGTCCAAGATTATGGGTCATCTAAAATTATATGTTATTTGTAATTATATAGATTCCTCTCATCTGATTGGTAAAAGTAGAGTCATTAAAATATCTGGGCCCTTTTTTTTATTAAGATGACGTCATATTTAACTGTGCCCGGGGCATGGCAATCGAATGTGCCTGGAATGTGCCCGAAAAATAGGACAGTCTCAACACCGTGTTCATAGATCGCTCGTGTGTGCGCGTCTCCTGTACGATGGGCGCTGTAAAAGCCTTGTAGACCTTGTCAGTTCGGAAAATCTTTTAACCAATCAGATGAGAAGAATCTCTATATTCGGTATATAAAACAAATATTGACTGCTTAATATTCGGGGCACAGTTAAAATTATAGGCCCTCGGTGATGTCAAAACCATGACTATGCCCTCAGCATCGCTTCGGGCATAGTCATGGTTTTGATATCACCTTGGGCCTATAATATTAACTGTGCCCCTCATAGCAGTGAATATTTGTATACGGTGACCTAATTATTTTCATGTTAAATATTTTAAACCTTATCCAACACATTTAAAAAAACAAGTCTATTGCTCGAAAATGAATACATATTCAATAGGATGGTTTTGTAATTTAAAGGTCGTTGTATTGATCTACGACGGTCTTATTTTTATTTCCTTAATATAAATCTAACGGGAATTAACAATTAGATTGCTTAATTAGTGCCATTATTATTGTTTCTGAATTAAAGCCTTAAATACAATTAGTGTCATCATTTGACTAAGTTCAGAATATTCATTATGCACTCTTTCCTGAGGATTGATTCCCAACTACTGAATAGATGTGGTCTACATGTAAGATTCCAAACTACTGAATAGATGTGGTCTACATGTAAGATTCCAAACTACTGAATAGATGTGGTCTACATGTAAGATTCCAAACTACTGAATAGATGTGGTCTACATGTAGTACCCAAACTACTGAATAGATGTGGTCTACATGTAAGATTCCAAACTACTGAATAGATGTGGTCTACATGTAGTACCCAAACTACTGAATAGATGTGGTCTACATGTAGTACCCTTTTGCCGAAGAGTGTTGGGAAAAAATAAAAGCTAAAAGGGTAGCGTTCAGGTTTAATTGAAGAGAATGTATATATCGTTAGAAATCATTTTAAGATACAAACCAACAAGATATCAAGATCAAAACGTCTGAGGGACTTTCTAACGAGTAATTACAGTATTCATTTCATTCCCAATACCAGGAGAATATGATGGTCAAGCTATGGATGTTCTGGCTGAATATAATGCAAAGTTTCAGCATCCGAGTCGCATCGTTAGCAAAAATGACGGGTTAGTTAGGGTTATTTAAATTAATGGCAATTTATTTGGTGGTGTACAGCTGGTGTAGATGAGAGGGATGTGCAGTGTGTGGAAATTAAAATTCCATCTATTGAAACATGCCGTAGTCCGATACCAGCGAAAAATAAATTTTATGCTTAATGAAAGCATTCAAATCAACGTAACCGCGTTTATAGCTATATCAACTCTAAAACATTCTAATTGTATTTGCTTCAATGGCATTCAATGTAACACGTGAGCGCCCGTGTTTTGTTCATGAAAAGTTCGTTCACGAAAAGGGTGAATTGGGCCAAATATTTTCTCTTTCGTGTTACCCAAAAACATCAGTAAGAAATCGACGTACTTTTCCGTCTCAATAAATGAATACTGTTATATGGGAAACCTCGCTTGGAATAAAAATCCATAAACCAAGACCCAAGTTGGCAAACTATGTTTTCCCAATATCCTACATCTTAAATATGTTGAAGGACATAAAATAGGAGTAGGTATACTTTTGCGTCACTAAGTCCACTAGCCATTAATTTGGTCACATCATTATACGAAGATATATCGATTTTTAAGGAACAGATTTAGCTGCTTTACCAACTAATTGAAGCTGTCCAAACTTTTCCTCTGGTGACACGATGGGTTGAATCTATTATAATTTACATGATCGACCACATTTCTAGACGTTTTTGGTCATACATCAGAAAGAAATATTTCCTGTGCCGTCAATTCCACTGGGGTAATGAGAAAAATATGAACGTTAATGAACTTATTTCTTGTGATACCAAAATCTCAAATTTTTTGAGTAATATGGGAGACGCAATTGTCGATTGGGTCACCCACTTTTAACTGAAATGGGTGGTTTCTAGTACGACTATTATATCCTTAATATGAACGTATTATTCTACTCATATTACAAAACGTAATTGGATTCTAGGGGATGACTGCAATACCAATTTATGCAATGGCTATAACACCCAATACACATGGAACTACGTTTCTGAGGATGTCTACATAAAAATTATAATTCGCTTATGTAGTGCACGTTGGTATCCATTGGTTACTGGTTCAAGCCTTGGCTCATGCACCTGTTCCAAATTATGATATACACAAAAATCAAATTGATATCGTTATTTTGTGCAAAGCTATAACAAAAGTATCAGTTTTAGGGTACATTGCCGCCATGTTGGAAAACAAAATGACTGACACAAAATCTTTAAAAGTAGCATCATATTTAGATTCCTTACCCTGAAAACATGTATAGACACAAAGATCAGTATTTTTAACCGAGATATGAGGCATTTTAACTACAAACGGCGGCCATTTTGAAAAATGGCCATAATAGCCGCCACAGGTCAAATCCAGCTGGGGTGCCGTTTTGAAATAGTTAGTTATAGTCCATATTAAGTGTGTGCCAAGTGTTATATTTCTATCACAAAGTGCATGATTTTTTGCTTATCCTCTGGACTAAAGTTAGCGTGAGCCAGATGACTTGGCAACGGTCTTATTCTAACGTGCTCTACATCAGCGAATACACGAAGTAATTGTCGGATGCCAATGATATCCATAATATACAGAGCATATTAGGTGTTGTGATTAGTCCTGGAAAATACTATGGTATCCGTAATATATGGAGTGATTCCCATAATACATACGGGCAACTAGTTACATCATGTACAAATGCGAGTATTTGTACTACAATGGTTGATACGGCTAGTGCGCTGTCATAGCTTGCGAGCTGCCGATGGGAAATGAGGTCAAGCTGAGTGTATGGAAATGTATGCAGGATAAGTGTTATTTTCTTACTTGAGCCAAATGTCTTTAAACTACATTAATACCTTGTCTACCTACATAGAGCTCATTTTGACACCCTACGTGCTTGTTTATTTCGTCCTCAAAGGAACAGTTGCGCTTGTACATGTCACACGCCATTTATTATAAACAGAATCTTTGCATGATGTAAACACAGCATTCCAATATATTTAAGTTTCATTATTTCAAATATTATTATGCAGAAATGTACATTATTTTGTGTGAAGTTAATGTTTGGCAATGTAAATAAATGCAACGAAGTAGTGTTGCACCTTTATTATAGGTATCTCTGACAATGTTTGTATTATTTTCAAGAAATATAATTGTGAAACTGAATTGAACAATTCAAAACCATGAAACAAACAAATTGACATTATCTTCGTCGACTTGAAAAAAGTTTTTGACTCAGTTGATTGCAACATTTTCTATCTATTGAGGCTATCGATGATGTATTTCATGCTGTGCTGGATGAAAAAACAACTAACAGATGCATTTAAAGTGATTTAGCAATGGAATCCCAAGTTTGCATGTGTTACAAACCAAAATAAAGCAAAAAAAAAAGGTTGGTGAAGGTTTCACTCAACAAGTGAAAGAATTAATAGTGCAAAGCAAAAGCCAATCAATGGCATGGCCAAAAACGCTTTTGTAAAAGCAACGACCCTAACAACTCGGCCAAATAATGTAACAAAGGTAAGACAACTAGTGCTAGCCAACAGAGCCCAAGCAGGAGGTTAAAAGTGGGGTCTCACAAAAAAACTATGAGCATATGCAAGCACATGCTTTATGCAAATATATCCACATCCCTAAAAATCAATAATATTTTAGATTTTCAACCAAAGTCTGAAATTTCATCAAGAATTTAACTAGCCTGGGCCAAATATTTTGATGCTAACTAATTTTCACCAACAAATAAAGATTAGTCAGGATTATATAACTTTGTGCAGTTGATCTAACTGGTAAGTGATTTCCATTCATCCACTCTACTCAAATCAATAATGTATTGTGATGTCAATGCCCGCGAAAAATGGTTGCGGGACATCTATTCCATTTGTAAAATTGCAGTAAATTAAAAGCACAAAAATACAGAAGAGCTTTAGTATTTTAGTTGCAAATTACAGAATACTCAACTTGTAATGAATTTTTAGATAGGTGGATTGATTGCATTAAGTAGTGCCTTTATACATGTATGGCATAAATATAAGTTCTTGTGAGGCCTCCACTTTAAGCGCAGATCTCATTAAAAAAAATGTAATCCTATTGAAATGATGGCATAATAAACGAATAACAGAGGACAGAATCAAGTCAATTGGTGGAGCTAATGTATATAAAGTGCGAGTATGTGATGGCATGTGCCTAAAAAGGCACCCAAGATGGAACTTCTGTTAAACGGTTGTCTCTGGAATGCCATGGTGTTGGGTATACCATCTATAGTCTTAGTGAATTTTTGGTCGTGATATAGGGTTTCTCCCGAGAGGAAGGAAAGAGGTGTAAAGGGATAGAAGCTAAAGAAGACGAACAATCCGAGAGGAAGGGAAGGCGGTTTAAAGGGATAGAAGCTAAAAGAAGATTGGAAATCCGTGGCGGATTCGAACCCGAGGCTCCGGAGAATCATTCCCATGAGTAGGAATGGCAAGCCACGAGGGAGTTCCCTGGCGCAGCGATTTAGTGCCATATGAGTGGTGGTAAGATGACCGTAATCGCATCTTTTTGGACTTGTTGAAAACGGGGCGGAAGGGGAAATCGGGCTCGTGTAGTGTTTTTTTCTGGGCTTCACGTAAACAGTACTACTCCTCTGCGCTTCCGGGTATATAAGCTTTATAGTGCGCGGTATTTAAACTCGCTAAAGGAGTCACCTGCAGAAATAGCTGAAATTTTCAGGTGTTCAGGTGCATTGTATTGGTTCTTTGAATGCTTGGATGATCTGGAGGGCAAATATAAAAGTCCATTCAATATAATTTGGCCTTCCTCGAAAGTCGCAAGGACCCGATGGAGGGCCATACACAGTAACTGTATATTATAAAAAGTGCGATTTTTATTCGTGTCAGTACATTAAAAGTTTTCGACGATTCTATTCGTGTTGATTAGGTTTGCGCGTTTATGCATGAAAATAATGCCACTTTTGTGTGGCGCTGGTTTGAGCCAACCCGGAGGCCAACATTCTTGATGGCTTCACCTGAAGATTGATTGCCATTCATAAGATTTAAATCGTTCATTGGTGGAACCAGTAACCTATTGAGGACATACGAAACATGTGGTTGTATTGCTGTTGCGTATACAAGATCGGGGCTTATTGATCGCCACCCCTCTTCACGCGAAAGTTGATGTCGTGATTGAAATTACACGTATGTAGTGGCAACATCCACCAATCATACAGGCAAAGCCATTAAGTTTATTTAATTTGGCAAAATTCTTGCATCTTTTACACATAGACAGGACAAATATGGATGATTATCAAACATTCCATTCAGCAATATTAACACATTTTTTTGAGGGCGCCCCCAATTTTTCTTTTTCAAATATTTGGAGTTTTTAACTGTTGCATTGTTGTAACTGGCTAGTACAAACTATACCTGTTTGAATGGTTAAGCTCGAAAATTTCTATGTGTCACCAACAAGGAATTTTGTACTAACAAATTATTATCGGGGATCCCCGATAATAATTCAATCTGCTGCTGGAAACGGCCCTTCCAATGTGAAATAAGCCGGGAAATAGCGCAATTACGTGTCTACGCTCATCCAATTAGTTGTTTTAATAGTTCGGGCAAGATAAGTTAGAGGTATTTTCTCGAGGTGGCACTATTTCATCATGGGCAGGACATAAACGTGCATTTCCAGCTCTGGCCGTTAATTCCAATCTGGGATCCGCAATTCTAATTACAAAATCGCTTATTTTGTGATAAGTCGCATTTTTTTAGCATTCCTCGTTCGCCGATTATCGTTTTCCTAAGCAATTACCAACGTACTGTGCAAAAATATCAAATTTTGAAACTTGGGGGCGCTCCTTCAAAAATTGTGTGGGGGGGGGGGGGGGGGCCACTATTGCTTTAACTGATTTACTTAAAAGGGGATCAGGAACTTTAAATCATTTGTCATTACCCAAAATTTGATATGCATAAAAGAAAATTTACGCTTAGGCGACTACAATAAAAAAAACCCCTGTTTTACGGGCCGACCGATTCTGATTTTTCAGTTTTGCTAAAAGATTATTTTTTTATATTTTTTTCCAAAAAGCAGTAAAATCGCCCTGTTTTTAGCCCAAATTTATCAATTTTTGGCAATGTTTTAAAGAAAATTGTTTGTAAAATTTTTTATTTTTTCTCTTGATTTTTCAGATTTTGGGACTATTTTAGGCCAATTTTGAGCTCCAGAAAAGAAAAAAAAATTAAAAAAGAAAAAATTCGCCGGACCGACCGACCCTACTCGAAAGGTCCGCTCGCCCGTAAAACAGGGTTTTCTTTTTTCGTCGCCTTAATGATGTATCTACTCCACCATATCTTCGGCGCACAGCAGCCAGCAAACTCCCGCTGTGCATGGATTACACCAACATCAGGTCACGCACTGCTGCCATTTCAAAACACGGACATTTATTTCGCATTTCCCAAGAAAAATTGATGACCGTGTAGAATATTTTTGTCTAAAATGGTCCCCTTTTATACCACCCGAAACCTTTCAACAGAAAAACTTCTAACCGGTCACATATTTTTGTTTTAAAACCTTATAATTAAACCCGAATATCAAATTTCCACAGACGCCTACTAAAGTCTGTTTAACAGAATCTTATTTGAACAATGACACTCATAACAATAGCTCAGCGGGATGTTGTCGGCTGCTGTGTCTTCGGCGTTTTATATTTCGGTATCAACACATCCCCTCCAAGTGAAACCATGCCCTCGGCAATATGCATGAACTGACACGAATAAAAAATCACACTATAACAGCTGGTATTCTACCGTTATAAAACGTTATTTTTTCTAACAGTGTATGGATCAATCAATATTGTCTTTGTTATAGGCAAGTCCATGGAACCAATCGTGCATGTTTTTCCCAGCTCTTCCCTCAGCGGGTAAAATGAACAAATCGGATTGACTCGTGGTACATGGAAATACAATAAAACTTGATCTTGTAAAAGGCCGCAGTAATACTATATTTAGTATAGTTTTACATCATTTTGGTACCATGAGAAAGCGTAGGACACCAATTATTTTGGCACATAGGAAGCTACATATCTTAACAGTTTGCCAATGTTCAGTTTACTAGAATCTGTCGGAAACGGCTAGGTCCACGGTTTGTTTGGGGACACTATGCGACATCTTAAAATTAAATTCAGTTTTAAAACAACTGTTAATAACATAATCATTTAAGGAATATAAATTTTCTGATATGCTAGGCAAAGAAAAAAATACAGATTTATTTCTTGACTCATTTAGCACATCTAA
The DNA here is from genome assembly GCA_023653785.1 of Ophioderma brevispina. NCBI lineage: Eukaryota > Metazoa > Echinodermata > Ophiuroidea > Amphilepidida > Ophiodermatidae > Ophioderma > Ophioderma brevispina. The sequence continues at coordinate 231,397 of JAMKCH010022037.1, forward strand.
TATTTCTACCAGGTCCACTTAAAATGGTTTAAATTTAAGCTTTCATTTCGGAAAACTTCGCAAAGATTCGGCACTTAGTTTAGGAATTAAGATTAAGAAATTCACATTGAGCCGCCGAGAACGAGCCCCAACCAGGGATTGAAACCGATACCTCATCGGTGAGAGGCGAGGGAAGATACACTGCGCCAAACCGTTCCCCCTTTCTTGGGGTCAGACTTTGTCTAGGGATGTAGTCAACTACAACCACAAAGAGATGGTGCTGAGGTGTTTCCCTGGAGGATTCCTGCTGTTGTTAGGAACTCATTAGTTGGGTCATCCTTGCTTTGCACGAAGCTTGTTGAATTGTCATACATAGTGGCAATGGGTTGACAATCTCATCTGGGTGAGATTAAGCGGAAAATGAGAAAGCGTGACAGGCTTTATTGTAGAGCTCGGAAAACAAACTCGCACTCTGATTGGAAATCTTTTCGCCATTACAGAAATAGAGTGGCAAAAATTGTGCAAAATGCACATTCAAATTATGTCAATACTGTTGTTGGGGCATCTTTGCAAACCAAACCAAAAACATTTTGGTCTTATGTTAAGTTGATGAGGACTGAAAACATTGGTATTCCAGTGTTGCGTACACAGACTAGGTTGTGCACCTCCGATAAAGACAACGCTAATGCTCTCAACGAGCAGTTCAAGCCCTTTTTTAATTCACCTACATGCAATGTCTCAGCTGTTAAGGGCACTTCACCAATTCCAAGCATATCCAATCTCAATGTTCATCATGACGGAGTTACCGAACAACTGCTGAATCTAAATCCATCAAAAGCTAGTGGACCGGATGAGTTACCACCAAAACTGCTCAAAACCGTCGCTGAAGAGATCACTCCTGCTTTAACATTTTTGTTCCAACAATCCATAGACTGCGGTTTTGTACCTACCAAGTGGAGACAAGCCATGGTGACGTGCATATACAAGAAGGGAATAAGTCGGACCCAGCGAATTATAGACCTATTTCACTTACCTGTATCTGCTGCAAGGTCCTTGAGCACATAGTTTTAAGTCATATGGCAAAACATCTTAGCCTGCATAATATTCTTATTGACTCACATTAACATGGTTTTCAGAGAGCGCCTGTCAACAGTTACACAATTAATTTCATCAGTGCATGACTGGGCTTACAACCTGGAAAACCGTGGTCAGACAGATGTAATTCTGCTCGATTTCAGCAAAGCCTTTGACAAGGTTTCCCACCAGCACTTGTCGGCTAAGCTTGAGTACAATGGAATTCGGGGATCTACTCTCAGATGGATCAACTCATTCCTTGCAGACAGAAAACAGGCAGTTGTTTAGTCAACGGGCAGCTTTCATCATGGGTAGACGTCACATCAGGGGTACCACAAGGGTCGGTCCTGGGACCAGCTTTATTCTTGCTGTACATTAACGATATTCATGTTAACATCCAATCAACTATTCGTCTTTTCGCTGATGAAAGTATTGTCTACAAGCAGATAAACACCCCAGACGATCATCAGATTCTACAGCAAGACCTACAAACTCTGGCCGAGTGGTCTGATAAGTGGCTTATGCAATTCAACATAGCCAAATGTGCGGTTCTTAACATCACCCGCAAGAGAGATGTCAGCAACTACCAATACACCATCTTTGGTCAGCCTTTAAATGTCGTCGATCAACCTGACTATCTGAAGAAAGCCAACCGTACCCTTGGTTTACTGAGACGTACTTTAACATCATGTACAAAAGAAGCCAAAGCGAGAGCCTATGAATCTCGGATACGCCCTCAATTGGAGTATGCATCTGAGGCATGGAATCCCTACACAACAACAACAGTAGTAAACCGTCTCGAGCAAGTCCAGCGGGCAGCAGCACGTTTCATCTTTGATGATTACCGGAGAGAAACCCATGTTACACCACTCATTTCTAGCCTGGGATGGGACTCGCTCCATGTCCGTAGACTTCTAGCTCAAGCATCAATGCTGTATAAAATACACAATAGACTGGTTGATGTCTCTCTTCCATCATGTGTGTCACCTGCCATTTATATCTCCAGATATGACCATCAGCTTAAATACAACAATATCCAAACCACAATAGACCCGTACAAGTTCTCCTTCTATCCACGGAGTGTACGTCTCTGGAACAGTTTACCAGCCAATGCAGTTACAGCACCATCTGTTTTGATCTTCAAGGAAGTGGCCCTGCTATCCATCCAGGCAATGCTTCCCCTACCCGGCTCCAGACTCATCTAATCATTACTTCAGTTCCTGTATATAGTGCACCCTGTGTTGTTATGCTTTTGGTTTCTCCGTTACCTTCTTTTTACTTGCACGACGAGCTTTTGACGTCAATTCTGCACACATCCAAGTATAGCTTTACAGCTGGATATGGATTATGACACCAAGTACTAAGTACCAAGGGACACTGCAGTTCAAAACGATATATGCAACATGATCTTCCTGTGGACACTGTCGAATGCTTTGCCGAAGTCAAAGAGATCCTCAGCTCTTCTATGGTTCTTCTAAGGGCCAGAATCTGAGGAAGTGTTAATCTGCCCTTACGAAAACCATTTTGAGATATGATATTTTTTTAAAATATTATACGATGAACAAATGGTTTATGCAATTAGTATATTAATACATTAAAAGTTAGCAAAAAAACTAAACTATTGCCCTGTGATGACGTCAATCCAGGCCATAGTGACCTTTAATACCACTTTTTCCCCTGCGTCGGAATATCTTTGATTCTTGACTTCCGTCGTGCCACTGCATGTACTCGTCTGCTCGTAGATTTAAGGATCGTCCATTATTTACGCAAGGGAGGGAATGGAGGATTTCAAACTTTTTTGGGAGGGGGCCGGGGCGAACAAATTCACATTCCTCCTTCGCTTCCATTCAACAATATCGTATTCCCCCTTATTCAACAAATTTCTTCATTTAAGGGTTCATATCCTCCCTCCTTGAAGAAAATTGTCATGTTCCTGCTCTAGCTTTCATAAATTTTTCGGATTCCCCTTTCTCAAATCCTTCATTCCCCGTCCTAAATAATGACCCCTCCCTTGGTATGGTAAACGCAAGAAAGAATGTTTTATGCAATATATGAACACCAAAATGACTGCTCTATATTCGTGAAGTGGTGCAAAATACCTCCGGTCTCCGGTCACCTCTCATTGTGATTTTGTACCATTTCCCTCATGAGCAGTCAATATTGTTATACCAACAACTTCATGAAGCACTCTCATTGTATAATAAGACTTTTTTTCAGATCTCTTTCTCCTTGCCAATAGTGCTCGTGGAACACCTGATGAAAATTTAATGGATTTCAATTCGCACTTAACTTGTTATAAGCACCTTTCTGTTCTTGTTATCTTATATTGCTGTGAGGGTTAATATTTACGTAACACAATGTGTCAAAATCCGAGTCAAACCACAATTCTATATATATGTAGTGTAAGAAAAACATAGAAAAAATTGGAACAGAAACACTTTTTGTGTTATCATACTTCTAAATTGTCATAGAATAATGTGTCAAAACGTGAACAATTTGGGGAAAGTTTTGTAGTACAGCGGTCAAAATTTAAACCGGTCTAATTGTTTTGAAACTTACACCAACTTATTCATCTGGTCATGAGAATTAAAAAAGTATAGTTTGCCATATCTACAGTCATTATTTTCATGATTATAGACTCATAACGGTTCAAGGTCATCCTGGGGTTATCCTTTCAGAGTACTCTGATTTTAACTAAACTAGTCTGAACTGTTTGTCAGGTAATATCCTATAACAGAAAATGCATATTTGCTCTGTATTTGACATTTTAGGACATGTAGTATGTGTGCGCTTTATTTCGTTAACGAAATACAGATTTGACTCTGCTACACTTCGCCCTGGAACATTAAAGAGTGAAGTGTATGCAGGACCTCCAGCAAACTTGCGGGAACTTCGCAACAGAATAACCGCCGCCTTTGCAAGCATCCAATGGACAAGAATGATTCGCAAGTCGATTATTGAAATGGAAAAGAGAGCGCAAGCCTGCATCTGTATTCATGGTCTTAGAGGCAGCCAAGTGGAGGGCAGAGCAACGCAGTGTAGAAGAATGAAGCAAGATCTTGGAATATCTAATAATTAAAACTAACCTTTTCAATATCAGAACTGGCCGTTGTCGCAAAAACAAAAGAAACAATAAACAAAAGAAAATGCTTGGAGAATGTGTATTGTCTAAGACAGCTAAAACAGTAACAATTCGCGAATAAAATGAAAAAGTAGTACAATTTTCAATCGGCCGTAACTCGGTCAATATGTGTCCTTTTGGAAAGATTTTTTCGGTGTCGGAAGCCTAACAAAATGCAATTTTCAGACGTATATTAGTTTGTATGGTTTACTTTTTTCTCTTCTTTAAAAATATAGGGCGCTTCGAGGGTTCTTTTCTTTTGAGACACCCGGTATATGAAATCAAGTAAAAATGGACTCGATTGCGTAAGCCATTTTAATTAACACAATTATGTAGTGTCAACGAATGGCACATTTTATCAGCTTAAATTTACTACAAAGGATCATTTCCATCAGTCAATTTGGATATGCACCGTTTGTGATGGGTTTCAAAAAACAATATCGACTATACGATGATGTTTATTACGGTATCCACATTTATTGACATGAATTAGTGGAACGCACAAAATGATACACGTAATATGCACTCATAAATACGTTTACAAATGTTAAGCTCTTATCTACATTTTTTAAATATTATAAAGTTTGAAAAAATGTGTTGAATGTGTTGAAGTTCAATTCCGTTTTGGGCCAATCCGACTTGGTTCAATCTCTTTTGGTACAGTCTCAGTTGGTTCATTTGCCATTTGCTCCATTTTCGGCGGTCCGATTAGCACCTTATCTATGAGCAATGACAATAGTTAAAAGTTCGTCCATAACCGCTTGATACAATTATCAATACCAATTAATTCAAATGAAACTTTTCATTTCATCCTCTTCTTGTCCGCTGTCATGTGTTCAGTATGTCCATGAAAGTGAACTGTTATAAGTAAAAAAAAATCTATATTTGGAAGTGCAATGTATCAGATTTGATACTAACTTGTGACTGCTCCTATATCAGTGGCTTTTCAGCGGGTCCCTCTTTCTCTTAGTTTGGTTGACACGTTTGGCAGATCTGCATACAATTCCTTGTTGATGATGTGCTGTTGCCATTGAGTGTTGAATGCAGCTCTTACCATCCTGGTGAAGGTGCTATCTGAAAGGTGCCATCTGGATTTTTGTAACTTGCATACTTCTACTTCTACTGCAACTTCAATTCAAGTTAAAACGAATATAACTTTGTTGCAGTACTGCATTGCAGTATGGGCAGGCAATGCAGCGCACTGCACTGCAGAGCAGTGGAAGGCTGAACGGACCTTTAGGCCTCTAAGACCACAGCCATAAAATATCACTGACTCAACAGCTGAAACAAAAAGACGATCTTTTAACTTTCGTCCTTGTTGGATTTGCCCCCCCCCCGATAATAGTGCAATGTCGTCATTGAAGTCGAGATCTGTAGTTTACCTCATGTCCAATCATCTACTCCTCCGCCTCCTCCTTTTTAGCTGAAAGCCCAGCTCTTCCTCCTTCCTTCCGGCTATTCTAAGAGCGTAACCAGAGGATGATTTCAGAATGTACCATCATACAATGCGTGCTTTGTGGTTAACCTAGCGAAGATACCAGGGTCACTTGCACACACATAGATTCTATACTAGATTCCAGTTGATAGTGGAATAGCCTCTACTTTTGTAGGTGGAGGTATGAATTAAGGGGGTTAGTATGTAAAAACTTTAGTCCGTGTATTTGTGGTATGATGTGCGCTATAGCCATAATAGCCAACCCTGAGCGGTTGGGCCATTCACAGTCCCAATCAATAGTCAAAGCATAAACCCTAGAATACTCAAAGAAAGCGCAAACCAAATCCAGAAATAGTTTTAGTGAAAGCAGGTGAAAACTGACTTTATGAATAGTGAAGATAAAAGTTCTGCATTGTTATACACACACAAGTGACTGAAGCCTTCTACAATTTATGATATGTTGTTGTCGGCAATGTTTAAAACCAATTTTTGGGTAGACACACTATGCATCACATAGGATAAAATACAAAGTATTGACTGGACGAACAACGTAACTTTATTTGTAGTTGGCCAGTTTCTTCCAATCCGATCTCTTTTGTATTGCGAGGAAGAAATCGAAGATTTTCTGGGTATTTCTGTCCCCTATTTTGAGTAATGGACGAAGTCCAAAACTCCGCCCATAACTCTACCATCAATTGGAATCTACTATAACAGTAAAGTTGATTTTTTGAGTTGTTATTTTCAAGTTTCAAACGAAATTCGATAAGGAAAATATTGTTACATTGTCTAGATTTAGTGCCTAAAATGCTCATTAATTACAAATAAATCGTTATAGAATTATATTTACTCTTGTTGTCTTTCCAACAAATAAAATTGAATCTTAAATAATAATGAGGCTTCACGAAACGTTTCTGAGAAAATTGCATTTGAGAAATTACAAACGTTACAGAGTACGCATCAATATACAAGGTTCATTATTAAAGTAAATTGGAAAAATGAGATTAACACTCGGAAAATACATCTTGCAATAATGTAATGACGCTTGATAAGATAAAATAGATCAAATTAAATTATATACGTATCCGTCAGTATGGAACGAAAAAAAACTTTTGCCGATTTGCTGCATGACAAAGTAACAGATTTTGATTTGATTTTCGTTTACTTTTGTATTGTCAACATCTATGCACCATTTCGAACATCCGTCGCATCGACGTAAGTCACCTCATTTTGCATATTGATGTTTATGTTTAGTTTTTTTTAGTAGTGATTAAAATCTGTATTAAAACACAAATATTTGCACTTACGTTACAAGGGGTTAGTAGTATCCGTCTAAAACAACAAAGTTTCTGTTCTCAACATACGTCAGAAATGTCCAAATTTATGTACTTCAAAGCCTTGAAAAGTACATTTTTACTATTTTTAAATGATAAAACAAGATCCGTCTCTATGTTATATATCCGACGATATTGGGTTTTTTTTGTAACTGGAAATACTGAAATATTGAAACAACCGCAGAGAATAAAAAGTGACAACACTGAACCATGGCCATGACGAGACCAATAATTTGAAAACCAAATTTCACCGATTTGGAACAGAAGCAGTCATATTGGACTATTCCAGAAATTAGCCACCCTCTTATTTCTCAAACCCTTCTTCTCCAAAAAGCATGGGAATTTCCATAGTGAAATCCAGAAAGTGCATCGAAGTTTCCATCATGAAATCAAAAAGCATATCCAATAGTCCAATCGTATTTTAACAGATGCACTGAATAGAGATAATTGAGTAGCTAACACAAGATGACTCTGGGAATTCCCATAACTTTACTGACCTACTAAAACAATTCCATTTCCCAAAGAATACTATCACTTAGTGGGCAGTTTTCCCTTTCGTTCTCGTTGGTCACAAACACCCAAAGATGACATAATGAAAAAATACCATGGAAATTCCCACGGGAATTCCTACACTGATTTGTCCAAAACAGCTTAGGAATTCCCATTGTTGTTTCGAATTTTGAAATTGTTATGGGGTGGATAATTCCTGGAATAGGTTATTTTGACCACCCCTAAATTGTCGCCTAATTTTAAAACATTATGGTCCTAGGACTATGAATTTAGCTGCACTGGACACTCACAATTAGTACACACAGTCACCGGACCCTCAAATTTTAGGGACGCTGAGATTTGAGAGTCCCACTATTTCAAATGTCCTCTGACTCTTCTTTTTATTACCTACAGGACACTGCGTGTTTAAATCAAAACGTAGTGTCTATAGGACTCCTAATTTAAAACCAATGTTCCTAGGACTGTGAAACTCAAAACACAATGTCACGGAAGATATAGCCACAGCGTCTAGGACTGGCTCGCTGTGACAGGGTACTCTTTACACACGAAACGGCGATGCCTGCCAATTATTTTTAGCACAAACGGTTCGCAAAATTCTACTTATTCTCTACACTATACCATATTGAGGGTATGGTGAGAAAATCCAATTTAAATGGTGCACCGAGAGATTTCACATATTTGTGTCCCTAAAAAGGCCCTGATTTTTGCACTAATGTAAAGCCGTCCATCAAAAATATCCCAATCTGAAAAGGATTAACCTGAGAAATATTTCTTTGGTTCAAAATTGTGAAATTTCTAATTTCCTATTGGAGCAAATAGTCAATTCAACTCATGTTTTGTATTGAAAAATAAGGAAATCAAAATCACCTATTGTTTTCACTTGACTCACCTTTAAACTATTAAAATATTTGACGAAATTGTGTTTTTTTAAGTAATAATAATAATAATAATGAAAAATTGTAAAGCGCACATATCCGCCAACATAGGCGCTCAAGGCGCAATGACAATGTAACCTATGCAATTTAACAACCAAAATCATTTGAAAACTACACGTCCAAAACAATTTTAAAATTACACAATCTTTTAAAATTACACAATCATATAAAAATGATGACATGCTGCATTCAATAAATAGACACACATAATATAATACATCATATAACAACCTAAATACAATAAGAAAATATAACATTACAATTTTGAAAGCTTCGTTAAAAGATATTGTCTTAAGGTCTTAAGTATCGGTATTTACCTATGATGGATTTTCTCAATGTGAATTTAAAAAAAGACAACATCAACAACAACACCAACAACAAAATTGACCTGCATGCGAAAATTGAACTGTCACCCTAATTTTTTTTCTTTTTCTTTTACATTTCTATATAAGAAAATGACATCCTCTCGGATATAATATTTCTTCCAAATTATGTCGTTTTGATACATTACAGCACTTTCATCAAGCTTCCTGTTCAATTCACAAAATATAATTCTGTGGCTCAACCTTAGTTTAATGTGCTCGTCGTATTTTTGGCGTATAACTAAGAACAAAGAAATCCGCTTTAGTGCATCCCTTAGAAACGAAATATTTGGCAGCTATAATATTTTCTTTAGAACGCAAATTGCACTTAATGCTATCTAAGCAATATCTCCCACAATGAATATTTATACAAATAAAACATTGATGATTCACTAGCGGTGCATTTTCTTTATTTAATAATCATTTAAATAAACTTTTAAAATCATTCGCTTTTTCTTTCATCAATTTGTGCTACTTTATTTCATTATTACTTCAAAGCCACTTAGATTTGGACATTAGGAAACAATATGTCCCACATTCCCACACAATGGCTTTTAAATTAAAAGCTAGTTTGTAGCTTTAAAAGTATAAGGACAAAGAAAGACATTCTATATTTCCACTCAGTTCTGAAAGACATCAACTTCTTCGATAATTTTGCTAAAAGTGCAATACATTATTTCACTTTTTAGCTCCCGGGGACTGCTCTGAATACGGAAACTATGGTTTACTATGTAAAATAAACATAACTTTAACGTGGGTTTGGATAGATGTACACTATTGTAGGATACACAGATGTGTCCTATCACGTGTATGTGTTTGGGTGGATGAAATTGGTTCTAATTATATACTAATTAGCATAAACTTAACAGTGGGTACGAGGCTTACACATCATATACACTGATGAACTATAGACAGTGTAAGCACATTCTAACACACGAGATCACAAGTGATGCTTAAAGGGGCATTTCGTGATCCACAACCTCGTCCCCCCGACTTGCCTAAAAAAGTTGAGATTTTTATATCATCTAAACCGTTAGCCTTAGTAATCCACGTGTACCTAATCTTACGTCCAAATTCGGTCGTATCTGTAAGAAATTCGCAATTTTATATTTTCTGTCCGTAAACGGACAGAAATTACAGCACACAGAAATTACAGCACAGTGACCTATAGGACCGTGGGAAACAAGCAATTGCTCATAGCACAAAAACGCAACTCATTTTTTGTAAATAAGCTTTTCTGAAGGATATCTATTGAACAAATAATAAAACAGAAAGGGCTGGAATCACGAAATGCACCTTTAATCGCTACTTAGCACATAACGTAATACAGAGGAGAAAGGAAGAGCAAATCACATGTTTATGTGTTCTAACATGCGATGCGCTCTTCCTTTCTCCTCTGTATTAGCATAAAATGTTTATGCTTTACAGAAAAATTATGTATTTTTAAGTGGAAAATACGGAATATTTCAATAAAAATAAGGAACCTTAAATTTACCTGGAAAACAAAACTTAGGCCCATTGTGGGCAATTCCGACAATCAATTGTGGCCCACCAAACACCATTATATATTTGCCTAGGTTCCAACATCTAGTTAAAGTTGTAAAGTCCCATAATGGTTCAAGGTCACCCGGGGTGCTCCGATGTTGTTAAAAGTGGTGTAAATGATTCCTTGCATCTTAACTGATTTAGTGATATCACCATTTTGACATCCAGGGAAAGTTTTGGTGACCACCATAGACCATGTAGACCCATGCTACATTTTGCTATGTAATTAGCCAAAAAATACTGTAAAATAATACATTTAGTGTCACACACTGTAAAATAATACATTAGTGTTACACACTGTAAAATAATACATTTTTAGATCCTGTGAGGCAATACAAACAACTTATCACCAGTGTCAGCCAAATCTGAGCATTGGGTAAATTTTCACCCCAGGATGACCTTGAACCATTATGGGACTATAGCGCTTTTTCTAATCCTTATAAGGAGACAAACATGTTAATGTACATTAAAACACAATTTGGCTCGATTTGAAATTTTTCCCTGTAATAACATTTTCCCGAATATTTGCACCCCATCATTTTCTGATATTCTGGTCCCTATTGAATAAAAAACAGCAAGAAAATCAATTTTAGCACAAAGATCCTACGAAAACTGTTGCATTAACATACCAAACCACACTATCATCCTGAAAAGAGCAACAGAGGTCTTAAATAAGATGCGTCGATGGTCTGAGATTATCATGAAAAAATGTTCCATGCTCTTCCATTAGTACTTTTTCTGTAACATTGATAGAAATTGAAGTGTCCACACATTGAGCAAATCTCTAGCACGAAATTTTTGTTCGTGTGTGGATGAAATGGTTTATTGGGATCTAGCCTATCTATGGTATGGATTACTAGGCTAAGATCACTGACCACAAAGATTTTTCTCGGTGTTCTGTTGCAACAATACCAACAGAGCTACTAAAAGCGCCATTTTACCGCATTGCAATTTAAGTACGGTTCAATGTCTTAGACAGTGTCTTGTTGCTCTGCTTTCCCTTTCAATATAATACTCCAGGTAATCTAAAATCCTGCTGAACACGACCACTCTACCGCTGAAAATATTGATTCCATTACACCAAAGAAAATGCATTGCTTGTCTCAAAGTTGACGTCTGCATCAGTGAAAAATTGCTGCGTCATTTTGTTTTAAAGTTTGATGCACTTTTTTTTTCTTTTTTTTAATCTTGCATATGTACATTGTGAGCATTTCGGTTGCTAAAAATTACAGAGAAAGTATTAAGAATTTTAAACTGGTTAAAACATTAGAACTCTTAAATTTGTGTAAAATGAAAATATTTTAAAAATCGCATTTTATATTACATTATTATGGGGCAAATTTTTGCTCAGACAGTCTGTATTTTCCTTTGTTTTTAATGAATTGCGCATTTTAAGGAATTGGTAACAGAATATATCTGATGTTTGGCTAAAACTATAAGTTGAATTACACTGTATGTGAATTTTAAATTTACTATAAACAAATTTGGTTTCTCTTAATTTTTGTACTTCAAATTTTTAACGTACTTTGATTAAGGAGGCAAAAATTTATATATATTAATTTGGATTGCTATATATTAGCGATTATAACGGTATATTAAATAACATTAGTTTATCTTAACTGGGGCGGAAACTGCACATTCTTAAACACGATAATATAACAAAAGTGTCTATTTTTACCCAGTTAGTGTACATAGCGATTATCTGTTTCTGTGATAATAAAATACTCAAAAGAGAAAAAAAAAACATCATTAATGTTTTTGTGACTTGTATTTGTGGTCCATATTAGTGATGAGTACACGATCTATTTGATGACGCGATTATACGTAACAAACAGTGCATGGATAGGAAAGGTGATCTCATGGGAACTAGACCATAAAATAACAATGTCAGCGCTACCTAGATCACTCACAGTGGACATACATGAAACGTAGAGGAAGTAGAACTTTGCAAGGTTCGCACCCCAAGAGAAAAGTATATGGACTTCGAAATGGCGGAAAATTTCTTGAAAGGATTTGCTATTTTCAGTCGTATAATGCGGTCATGGCGCATCTGGTCGCTGTCACAGGTGTTTGTCAGTAATCAATCGTATTCGCAAAGGACCTAGCAATACTGTGCAGGTGAGTTGATGGGATTTCTGGTTGGTATTAGAACTAAAAGGAAAGAAGCCAACGTTATTAGTCGAATGTTCTATACATAAGTTGGCTTTTCTGACAATGATGAGATTAATCAAAGGCCAAATTAGAGAAGACGACTCCTTATACATGCTTCAACACATGTACAAGATAAGCTCACGGTCAGGCGTTAATTGCATTCTTTGATTCTCGAAAAGCACAGAATTTATGGGTGGCAAATTGGGCAAAATTGTTTTTGTCTTTGTTTGTTTGTGTTTGGAACCTGGAAGAATGGAGTGTTTACGCAGAGTTTCTACTACAAAGTATTTTTAATACTTTGAATATTAAATTAAATATTAAAATATTTAACTTATAATACCTAATATGGGCCCTTCTTATCATAGCAGGAACTGCCGTTAAAAAGAAGCAGGGGACTAGGAGGAGCAGTAAAGAATTATCCTGGAACTTTTAGGGGAGCTATAGATGAGCAGCTAAAAAACAAAAACAAAAAAATTCAAGCAATCAAGAGGATCTAAAGAAATATAAACTAGGCATGTCTGTGTCCTTGCAAGGAGACTACATTATCCTGCCAAAGCCATTTCAAGATAAAATCCATTAAAATGGTCAGAATAAACATGTGATGGACACACTCTGGATCGGATTCTAAGGATGGCTTCAAATCATTCTCCTGTGGTGATTAGGAAGAGTGATTAAGGAGAGCATTGCTCTATAGCGCCTTAGACGGCAGTCAGTCGCTGTCATAGTAGCTCATAGTTTTTCTGTTCCGATTATCGTACGAAAATTCAAACGCTGCAAATTTTATGCAAAATTCGATAGAAGAAATAAACAGATAAAATTCCAGAGCTTACTTTGTGTTGTACAGTATGTCATTTTTACTTGTTATATCTTCCATAAAGTTGTGAAATCGGATGTGATTGAAATATTTCAGTGGGTGAAATTGTTGAGCGTCGTAATTCCTCTAATACTGGTATAGGTACTTTTCCCAGACGGAAATTTATCCTAAGATCTATTGATATTAATCCAGATTAAAATTTAAAATGAGACGAACAATATCCTGAGAGTTGACTTCGGAAAATAACATCAACAAACTAACATTTTATGTATTAAAATAAAAACAAACAACATTTTTAATTTTTACGTTTTTTACTTTTTTCAAACTATTTTCTTTCTTTGCAATTATGAATGACCTTAAAAAGTGGTCATTGTTATTGGAATCCCAGAATCATTTGTCTTTCTTTATATATGCCCTACACTGATATTGAAAACGTTATGACACAATACGTTCGTACATGCATGGTAGTGTAATATTTAGAGCCCTTCACAATGTCGCTCTGCAATCTTTAAAGCATGTTAATCTGTCATCTTAAGGTAAAACCCTTGAATCGAAAGTGCAACCATAAAACACCATCGTTCTCATTTTCCTGAAAAGCAGGTCTAACATTTAAACCTTAGAGACAGAGATAGAGTGGCCGTAATCGACCAGTGTTTTAAGCCATATTAAGTATCTATTGCACTGAATGCCAACAACCCGATATGATAGGGACCGGCCAAGTAATAGGTCGTTGCTATCAATTCACGTCTAGTCTTATCTATAGTTAAATGGTTAGACTCACACTATCTAATAGTGTCACTGGTGGGTATCCAGGAAAAGGTACAGCGGATGACCTTCATAGAATATTTTATTATTATTATTTTGAAACGATATATGCTTTGCCACAATGCACCTAAGCCATGCAGTGGGGAGCTTTAAAGGATAACACCTGTTTATAAGTACGCCCACCGTATTATCTGTTTTTTGACAATGGCTCAGTTTGAATTTAGTTTATTTAGGTTGTGGTAGTTTGTTGTAAATAAGGTATTGTAAACACCCGGAAATAGTTGACATTATTGTTTGTATCTGCTTCCAAGTGTTACAAAAATCAGTATATCGTATAATTTCGGCAACGTAATATATTACCATGTAATACCATGTAGACCCTTGCAACATTTTGCTATGTAATTAGCCAACAAACACTGTAAAATAATACATTCAAACAACTTATCACAACTTAACAAACAAACAACTTATCACCCGTTTCAGCCAAATCTGAGCATTGGGTAAATTTTCACCCCAGGATGATCTTGAACCATTATGGGACTATAGCGCTTTAAAGGTGCAACGAGAGATTTTGAGTAACCCAAATATTGTGTCATAATAGTAATTTCATATAGATAAGACACTCAATAGGTTTCTTACCTTGTATTTTGCTACAGCAATGTCTTAAAAGTGAGAAAAGGGTGATTTTGATTAGCTTATATTTCAATGTAAAACATAGGCTGAATTTCGTATTTGCTCCTAAACGAAATGAGAAATTTCACAATTTTTGTACCAAAGAAACATTTCTCAGCTGAATCATTTCAGATGGGCATATTTTTGATAGAAAGCTTTACATTAGTGCAACAACCAGAACTTTCGATATTTTTAGGGACACCCGGTATGTGAAATCTCTCGCTGCACCTTTAACTAAAGGTCGGAACCTAGGCAAATATATACTTTTTCTAATCCTTATAAGGAGACAAACATGTACATTAAAACACAATTTGACTCGATTTAAAATTTTTCCCTGTAATAACATTTTCCCGAAAATTTGCACCCCATCATTTTCTGACATTCTGGTCCCATTTTGAATGCAAAACAGCAAGGAAAAAAATCAATTTAGCACAACATTCTACGAAAAACTGTTGCATTAACACACCAAACCCACGATCCTCATGAAAAGAAACCAAAGGTATTAAAAAAGATGCGCGATGGTTGATATTATCATGAAAAATGCTCTACGATTTAAGTACTTTTCTTCCATTAGTACTCTTTTGTAACATTGATAGAAATTGAAGTGAAGTTCTCACACATTGAACAAAACTTAGAGAAATTTTTTCGTGTGTGGAATGAGATGGTTATTGGGATAGCCTATCTCTGGTAGGATTTACTAGGATAAGATCACTGACCACAAACGATTTTCTCGGGTTGTGGCAACAATACCAAAGAGCTACGAAAAAGCGCCATTTACCGAGCATTGCATTTAAGTGGTTCAATGTCGTAGACAGTGTCTTGTTGCTCTGCTTCCCTTTCAATATAATACTCCAGGTAATCTTAACATCATGCTGACACGACCAATCACCGCTCTGAAAAAAGATGATTCCATTACACCAAAGAAATCCATTGTTGTCTCAAAGGACGTTGGCATTAGTGAAAAATGCTGCAGTATTCTTTAGATTGGCATCATTTTTATATTAAACTGACATGATTTTTATTTGATAATTTTTACCGCTGTGAAAAGATTGATTCCAGTAGACCAAAGAAATGCATGCGTGTCTCAAGTTGACTCTGCATCAGGGAAAAATTGCTGCGTTTTATTTTGTTTTTAAGTTTGATTGCACTGGTGTTTGTTTTGTTGGTGTTTAGTTTATTGTTTTTGTTTTTTTTTTTGGTTTTTTTGATCTTGCATATGTACATCGGAGCACCTTTCGGGTGCTAAAAATGACAGAGAGAAAGTAGTGAGAATTTTATTTAAACTGGTTAAAACCATGAGAACTCTTAAATTGTTGTATAATGTTAAATGAAATATTTTAAATCCATTTATATTGATTATTATGGGCCAAAATTTTGCTCAGACAGTCGTAGTCTGTATTTTCCTTGTTTTTAATGATTGAGCATTCGGAATGGAACGGAAATATGATGGTTTGGCTTTTTAAAGCTAAAAACTATAAGTGATATTACAACTGTATGTGAATTTTAAATTTACTATAACAATTGGGTCTATTAATTTTTGTACTCAAATTTTGAACGCGTACTTTGATTTAGGAGGCAAAACTTTATAATATAATATTAATGGGAGTTGCTATATCGATTATAACGGGTAATTAAATACACATTAGTTTTTTATAGGTCATGAGCCCCATAACCGAAAACCTTGCACCCCCCGGGGATTTTGGAGACCACTATTTTTGGAAACTTATGACAATAGATATCAGAATCAGGGGCTGCCAAAAATCCCCATCATGGGTTAAAGAGTAGGCGCTTTTTTTTCAAAATGGCGGCCAATATTTTTCACTTTTTTATGCCGCTTTTTTTGACATATATCTTATTTTTGATTCCAAATTCATGCACTATGAGACTACTTAGTCGCACCAAAACTCACCACGAATAGTTGAACATATCTTTTGGCAAGGCTTAACCTGCTCGAGAGGCGTTCATTTTCAAAATGGCCACCAAAAACACTGAAACCCGTGTATTTACAACACTTAATGCCTCTTTAAAAATGCAAATACCGTGTCCCCAATTCTATACTGTTTGTCCCTGCAAACCTTGGGATTAGTTTGAGGTAAAAAGAAGACCCTTAGTAGTTAGCCTTTCAAGTGTATATATAGAGTCGCTTTATGGTCAAAAATGGTCTATAGCTTACTATAATACACTGACCATCACACCCACAGTCGCCGTACACTTGATCACCATGAAACCGCATAACCATGGTTTCTTGAGTCTTGATGTATTGACGGATTCAAGTGAGCAACAAGCTTCTTACTACGGACGTAACGGCTAAGCTTACAATAGCTTCAAGCAAGGATGTAGCGTAGAGACTCAAACCAACGCGTCCACATTAGTTTGTTGTTGTTAAAAAAAAAAAAAATAAAAAAAAAAAAAAAAACCCAAAGTACACACCACACCAAAAAAAAACACACCCACACACAACAATCAAAAAAACACCACAAAGAAAAATAAAAGAAAGAAAAAAATAAAAAAAAAAAAAAAAAAAGAATTCCTAACTACTTCACCACAGGTGCTTTGGTTGGGTCTATGTGTGCTCATGATGGCATGCACTGGGGAGCATCTCAATGCCTCTCTTGTCGGCATCGTGCGTCGACGGCCTGAGATTGCGGGAGCCTGTTCTTTTGTCTGGAAAGACAATCTTTGAATTGGCTCACAGGATGCAGAGATGTCAAAGGGAGACTCCAAAAGGGCCTTTAGATGGTCTCGCCCCTTATTGTGAGTAGAACCATCCGGTCCTCCGGGCACAGGGTGTATTCTTTCCGTCTGCGCGGGCCGTCCATAAGGCATCACCTTTGAGTGACCTGGTCTGGAGCTCCCCCGGAGCGCCCCTGGAGACCCACACCACATCGGAGCAGTTGGCGGGGAGGGGCAAAAAAGGGGATGGGACACGTGCCCCAGCCCCGGACACCCCACCCTCAACGGTGCGCCTGAAATGTTGTTTTGGAAAAATAAAAAGAAAACATACCGTTGTTGTATTTTTGTTGTTATTGTCACAGGCATAACTTCAAATAATGAGAATAACTGAGATCCCTCCGAAGGCACTCACACATACTAAAAAACTGCCGGTTCCGGGTTTCTTCCCCTTGACCACCCGCCCCCACCGCCAGGTGCACATTAGTTCATCGCTTCACGATATGAGATATTACTCAGATCTCCTCC
Source organism: Ophioderma brevispina (assembly GCA_023653785.1). Lineage (NCBI taxonomy): Eukaryota > Metazoa > Echinodermata > Ophiuroidea > Amphilepidida > Ophiodermatidae > Ophioderma > Ophioderma brevispina. Next base: position 249,289 of record JAMKCH010022037.1, read on the forward strand.
GAAGGGCACATCAACATGCTATTTAACTAAAGATCTTTCCACGTGCTCCGAACCCTGGACCCCCCGCCATTGCAGTATAGTTCGTCAGTTTTCATGATTGTGGAGATACAGAGAGATCTCCGGATGCACTGAAACATGTTAAACCCAAGAGCTTCTGGGGGGCTTTCCGCCCCTGGACCCCCGCCACGTTCCGCATAGTTTCATATGCTCAAGATAAGGACATAAACCCCTTCTCCGAAAGCAACTCGAACATGTTAAACTCAAGAGCTTCCGGGGTCTCTGTGCCCCTAAACCCAACAAGGGGGGCTTTTCCCCCCCATTACCCTGTAATGCCGTCATGCCCCTGAGAATTGACGTCGCTTGCCCTTGCCCTGTGCTGCTAGTATGCTTGCCCTGTATAGGAGGGGTCAGCCCATAAGTTGACCCGTCGTTGGATGCCTTCTCCCGCTTGTCGCGGGGGTAGTCTTCGGGCCAGCTCCAGCGGACACTTATACATGCAACAACGAGCAATGCATGAGCATAGCTGCCAGTATCTGGTATTTAGCGCCTGTTGCTTGGGACAGAGGCCTCGAACTGCTGACCGGCCGTTAGGTCCGGGTTATTTTCTTAGGCAAGTCCGGGTTCCTTTGAAATAGTCTCTAAGGGAGTTTGGGAGGAGTTGGCTTGTGGAAAGACGTGCTGTCAACCAAGTGGCATATATTGGTATTGATCCTGGTGAGCACCTCTTCTCCCGCCTGGGGCTGGCTTCTCGTGGGGTTCCTCAGCTGATTGGGATCCAGAATCGGCCGATCAAGGTTTCCTTGCAGTAAGTGAAGTCTCACCTGGAAGCAGATCAGGACACTGGATTATCTCTTGGTCTGTCCCAAATGTTTGGTGGCAACAAGCCAGACAAGGACGTGCAGAATTCAGTGAAGCCGCCAGACATTGTACCCACCTCGGGCTAGATTCATTTTGTGAAGAACCACTGTGTTTGGATACGATTAGAAGGAATTTCCAATTGTTTAATAACATTGGTATTGTTCAATTGGCGATCTTTTAGCAATGCTTGTTTCCTTGGGTATATACGAAGCTTAAATGCGGCTTCTTTAATTCAGAAATTGATCGTCTCTTTCCTCCCCTCCTCTCTTGCGTCTTAATTGTCTTCTTCTGTACAATTTTTTCTCCTCACTATTAGTCAGACAAACTCTTTGGCACAACTCTCCTGAATCAACCATCAATTTAACTTCCAACCATGATCATCTGGTGGAGAATTTCTGGCTCTGCCACATCTACCTGGTACCAAATCAGGGATTGATAATTGGCTTGATGATGTGCATCTCAACAAATCTCTCATACGAGTGCTCTGGCACAATTCAGTCGATCTTCCAAGGGTTAGGAAGGCATCGATATATTTGTCACGTTTTGACTTAACCCCGTCTACCTGAGCAATTTGTAACCTAAAGGTCTGTCCCGCCCCCCCCCCCCGTGATTTCCGTTTACTGAACAATCCGCTTCCTGTAAATTTGGTACCCATGGGTAGGCTTAGAGTTTATTCGTTCCATTGGTATCAAAATAAGTGCGAACAACATCCCCATTTATGACGTCACGATGACGTCCATAATGTCGAGGAAAGTATGAACAATACATGTACTGATTATAGGGTGGAAAATTGATATTTCGTCAATTATAGCGATTCAAAACATTATGAGAGCACTAACAATGCTCTCATTTGTTATAACACTAGTCCCCGAAAGGGGTGTTGCTTTTGGCAGCCATTTTGAAAAAAAAGCGCCCTCAATTTAACCCCAGGGTGGGGATTTTTTGCAGACAACCTGAATTCAGTTGCCTTATGTATAAGCTTCAGCAAAATGGTTGTCTCCAAAAATCCCCGGGGGTGCAGGGGGTGTCATGGTAGCCCGTATTCCTATTAGAGACAGAGATAGAGGGCCGTAATCGACCATGTTTTAAACCTATTAAGTATCTATTGCACTGGATGCCAACAACCCAATATGATAGGGACCGGCCAAGTAATAGGTCGTTGCTATCAATTCACGTCTAGTCTTATAATATAGGTAAATGGTTAACTCTCCCCTAGCTAATCGTGTAACTGGTAGGTATCCAGGAAAAGGTACAGGGGATGACCTTCATGGAATGTTTTATTATGTATTATGATTTTGAAACTTAAGCCAATCAGCGGAGTAGCTTTACAGATAACGCCTGTTATAATACGGCCCACCGTAGATATTATCTTTTTTTTTGACAATAGCTCAGTTTTAATTTAGGTTATTTAGGTTGTGGGTAGTTTTGTTTTTGTAAATAAGGTATTTAAACAACCCGGAATAGTTGACTTAGTGTTTGTATTGCGTCCAATGTTACAAAAGCAGTATATCGTATAATGTCGGGTTTGTGACAATTAGCGACCCTTGGTCACTAGTGACCCTGATGAATTCATCCCTTTAACGGAATAACTGCATAATGCTGGCAGTTTATTCCGTACAAGCTGATGAATCATCAGGTCGCTAATTGTCACAATCCCCTATGAATTTCGGCCAAGTATATATTGTACAGGTATCGTGGATCTTTAACTCTACGATATCATAGCTGATAGTCTAATACACATGCATGTGCAAAATTGGCTGATCTGGGGCTTTCTAGTCTGAGGTCTGACCAGGTTTACTGACCACAATGAATTCAACACCCTTAATGAATAAAGCTGTAAAGATTGTTTGAATTCATATTGCTCAGGGAAGGTGGTCAGGAAGAACCTGGTCAGCTTACGGAATCACCGGGTTAAAAGCATATATCTTACAGAGAGTTTGCAGTTTCTCCCCAGGCATTCTCCTGATGTACAAACATTAACCGTCTGTACGACACTTTTTGACCTGCTAAATTCAAATTATCATGGTGACCCAAAAGTGATCTTGATCCTTGATCCTCGAATTTTTTAAATTAAAGGTGCACTGTCTTATAACAAATAAGCTGTGACATATGGTAATTGGCTATCGTAAAACCAACTGTTTTTAAGGGTTCTTAGATTGAATATGTCTAGTTTTTTTGTTATAATTATGATTTTATTATAAAAAGGGCCACTTCGTGAGGAAAAGCAAATGTTCGCCCATGTTCGGATTTCACACCTAAAGAAACTAATTGGTTTATTATATGGGGGTTTGTTAGCATTTTATGTGTTCGTTCTTGTTTGGTGTGGGAGGCATCCATGACTGGATATATTTTAACGTTACAAGAACCCAATGTGCTAAAATCTTTGCTGTTTTAGATTCGCTAATAAACGACCTGTCAAAATGAGGGTCAGAACCGCTGCCGCCCCCTTCCCAGGTCAAGGAGGATCAATGCAGTTGCAGTTGTAAAATTTGAAATCAAGTTAAATTGCCGTTTTATTAATGTACACTAACGTGTTTGTCTCCTTATGAAAGGATTAAAATTGAAAAAAAAAATAGGTTGCATAGGCTTCAAAACCTTTAGTTAAAAGCATGGATCGATCATTTTCAAAGTCTCCTGGGGGTAAAATTTGGTGTACACTGTTAGAAAAAATAACGTTTTTAACGATGAATACCAGGAATCCTAACTGCCAGTGATTCTACCTTTAAATACGGTGCATCGTAGAAATAAATTTACTGTACTTAAGAATTGTTTAGGCTTTAATACAAACATCGATAAACATCAAAAACTTCTCTCTTCAATACATAACGGACGGCAATTTCATCTTTAGGGTTGTTGTTATTAACGGTAGAATACCGGCACAGGATCCGTTAAACAACAAAATTTTTAAACCGTGTAATTTGAAAACCATGTACTAACTTTCCTCCCTTGCGGAAGTGTAGCAGGGGTCTGAAAATTTGGACCCCTTCATTTTTTGACAGTCTAGGCCCAATTAAAAGTCCCAAACAGCTACACATGAATTTTAGCATGAAATTTCCCACGTGTGATCCATGAACAAAGTATACAAGCCGGATAGCATTACAACATTTGACGGACAATCCTCGCATAGACACGGGAATGTTGAAAATGAACGCTCTACAAGCACACAAAATTGGTATAGGGACAATGCCACGTAACCTCGACTTTGTGAAGTCATAACTCCCAACAGAAGCCTGTTTGGATATAGTATCTTTATAGAATGTAAATTACATTTGTTAACTTTCTATTGATACAAAATATTATACTTTTGGAAAATTCCATACAGGGACCTGCAGCTTCCAAATGTTTGACTTTTGAACGTAATTTCCTATAGGGTCTGCAGGTGGGGCCTATTACTAGGTACTGGTATCATTATTCACTAAAGTATCTGCTAAGGTAGTTGCATTCGACCCTTCGAACATTCGAGCCAACTTTCATAACAATCTGAACACTTTCACCATAGGACCGTATGCAAAATATTCATAAATCAGTGTTAATACCCAGCCGGTCCATGTAATCAACCTCGGCTTATGCCCCACATTGCATGGTTGCCCAAAAATTATCAGCCCAATTCGGGGGCAGACGCACCCGAAAAGTTGCCGAAAAAAATAAAAAGCTCTCAAAATTGGAGCATTTAATAAACCATACTTTGCGTTAATATTTTCACTGACAAATTCAAGATCAAATTAATTTCTCAAAAAAGGGGTTCGACCTTCGCCGAGGAGAGATTAGGAAGAATTCTTTAAAACCACTTTAGACTAAGCGAGGGATTTTTTTCGATGTTGGGATTTTAAAATCAGATATCAACCTCACTGACTAAAGGCACCAAGCGTATAACAACTAAATAGCACGTAACAATAGAAACGATCCACCTTCAAGATGATACCGTGATACACGAAAGTTAACAAAGTAAAGAAATTTCGCTTCTAGTAGGTGCACTCGCCTTTCTTTCCTTTTATTGTATTCGCAACTGATTGACAGCAGCCATTTGTTACCCTTCATACACGGCTGCACACTTCTGACCCTCGGGCAAGTGTTCTTAATAATTGATTTCTATGGTGGTTTGTAGCAAGAAATCATTGTGTGGTGTCAGAACACCTTAAACACTTTCAATCAAGTCGTATTTATCCTACTTTTGTACAATGTCCGTCTATTGAAAGTGAAAAGTAGCCTAAAATTCGCGAATTCAATTTGGGCCTTTGCAGTTCGCGGGCCGAGTAGCCAAATTCGCCCAGTTGGGTCTACCAATTGTGGATTTGGCAACATTGGTGATCATTGCACCGGCTTTGGCGTGCGTATGTTTATGCACTACTTCCTTATCACTGCAACGGCGACCGGTAATTGGGGCTGAGAGAAATATGTCAATAGACTAGTGGGGACTCATCCTAAATATATTTTTGGTTCACTGCTCGCGTGGAAGCTCGTTGTAATAAGCCAGGACAGCAGACCTTTGGTAACACATCTCAAGTACAAAATGTTTGAGTGGATTATATGTTACGACTGACCAAGAACCCCTGAAACGTGATTCTTAGTGCCGCAAGTGGGTGCCCTTAAGGAGATGGGGGGTCCACAAAAAAGTTTGTAAAGGGGTCAAATTTTGTAATGATCCACTCATGTTGAAAAGCACACTATGTTTTCTAACATAAGATCAGAAAAGGTATGTTTTGCAATATGTACAACCTAACGTTTTCAGAGTTATAGGCTGAAAAACAGCAAATCACAATAAAAGGGTCAATTCAGTTATAACAGGGTCACTTTTTAAATTGGCTCTTTTTTGGGGGCTCCGATTTGATAACAAATGTGCAAATTATTGGTGAGCTCATAGGAAAAATAAATGATAGTTTTGAGTGTCCTAAATGCTTGCGTTAAGAAAGTAGGGGGTAACAGATCAGCCCATTGAATGGCAATGACGTTGCCTTCTGTGCCCCCACTCGTAAACTGCATTTAAGACAGTCAAAACTATTCCTTATTGTATCCTATAACCCACCACTAATTTTGCACCATTTTTTTATCCAAATCGGAGCAACTTTAAAATGACCCCTGTACACTGAAATTGACCCTTTTTATTGATTTTTTGCTGTTTTTAGCCTATAACTCGGAAACTTTAGGTTGTACATATTGCAAACTATACCTTTTCCTGAATCTTATGGTTAGACACATATCATAGTGTGCTTTTCAACATGATTTGGATCAATTTCCAAATTTGACCCCTGTACAACTTTGTTTTGGTCCCCTCTCCTACGGCACCAGTTCGGCAATTAAGAATCGTTTCAGGGTTCCGGCCACTCTGTCAACATATGTATCACTCAACCCTTTGTCTGAAGATGTGTTTACAAATGTGTGCTAGCTTCCCAGGGGCTATAAGTGGTTTGATGCAATCATCGAGCAGTCCATGTCATTGTAACTTTGTCCGAGTTTTGCTTAAGAATATCTCATGATTTTTAACAAATTGGATCGAGCTGATGATAAAATTAATCTGTTAAGACCAGTTACAAGCAATGATATATGCAATAATATCAGTATATTAGTGGTTGAAGTCCTCGTTGAAATTTGCTAGAGTGTGTTTTATTTTTTTTTTTTTTTCCAATGTATAATAGGCGATTATTTCTTTTTCACAAATTAGAGACGATTTTAAGGATTGTGGTCCGTGCATGAAGTACAAAAAAATTCCTACTTTTGTTTATCGCGTATCCCTTGAAACCTCACACGCATGCACATCCACAATAAAAAACTGGGTTTTTGGGTGTTAATGACAGAAGAAAGAAAGACAGTAAAGAAAGAAAGAAAGAAGAACGAAAGAACGAAAGCAAGTAACGCACAGAAAGAAAGAAAGAAATGCAAGAAAATAACGAAAGACCGCCCTCCAGCCAGCACAACCCGCACACGCCACTCCCCCCCACTTGCAGTCCTCCCACCTCCACTCGCCCAGCACCCCTGCTGCAAGAACAACTCCACAACAAACGGAAGTCCGGACTAATGACTTAAAAAGAAAGCAAGATAAGAAAGAAGAAGCAGATAAGAAAGAAAAAGAAGAAGAAAGGGCAGATAAGAAGTAAATATTGACCATAACAAAAGAGATATAAACACGTGCGCGCCAACGTTTAGTGCTATTCCTATCAGTGAGTGCAGCTCTTATAAAATATTTTGAATATTTTTGCCTCAGTATCATTTGCAATTTTTTTCATTACACACTTGACAATCTTTTCACTGCCTTTGAACATTTCAATACAATTCCTTAAAACCCTCTAGAACTCTCAGTACATGGTTATTGATTTTTTTTGGTATTCTAAGTAAATTGATTTCTTTTTGTCACTTTTGTTTATGTAGTGGTGTGTGCTGTTCTAGTATTTTTCCGTAATTGTTCTAAACATTCACGCTTTAAAATGATTTAAATTGACAAGAACTCAACAAATGTAGGTGAGTCCTGGTTGTCGGAATATCGGGTTACTAGAACAGTACTCCGTAGTGACTTTGAGAATAACGACATATTTGTGACTTTTTCATTTTTTTTATAAAACCCGTTTTTCTAAATTTTGAAAATATTAATAGTAGTGCTTTTTCTTCCTGTTCCAAGATCTGGTTAATTTGGTATAAATTGCAGTGTTCATATGCATTTTTTCTAAAGACTTTGGCGATTTGCATAGAGCTTTACTTTAATTTGGGTTTTTTTCAAAAGTACCAGCTCTCATTTTTACAATAATCTCTATTCACCGCGATAAGTGCGAATATTTAATTTAAAAAATAATTAAAAATTAAAGGTTTTGCCACTATTTTATCCTGGTATCACCTATAAATTTTCCGCGTCCCAGGAGGCATTTCAATACCAGACTGACCAGATGAGGCACGGAATGTATGCGTATGTCGAAATACCATGTTAATGACACCATCCTCAAAATATTGCTTCTTAAATTTGTTAGAACTTCCTATTTGCAAAGCCTACAAGTACACATTATTTATATTTTCTAGCAATATGACTGTAATCTGTGTATTATGTTTCAAAACTTTTCCATGAATAATCATATTTGCGGGTAATAAAATAAATCATATTGACCATTATGCTTGCAAAATGGTTGGCTATAGCAAAGACTTTATATTCAAATTTCTCCATGTAGAATCAAAACACTTAGTGATTCGGGCAAAGGACATAACACTTTGTAGAAATACTTTTAGAAATATTGTAGAAAAATTAAAAATAAGTAAAATTTTTCCTATAAAAACTTGGGTAGAAAATAGCAGCAATATGCAGCATTACCCGTACCCGACCATCTGTAAAATTTACCCATATTAATGCGCCCTTTGATTTTAATCACATGTAATGTATCTTGAGCCAAATTTACGTTGTAGTGTAGGTAAACCTTCATGTGACCGTAAAGATGAATTATGGGACACAATTTTTGTTGCTGAAAATGATAGATTAGGGTGTTAGAATAAGAAGCTGCCGGATGCACCTGGGCATCCTTGAGCATTTTGAGAAATCCAAGCTGGCCGTCCGCCATAATGATAATTAGCTATTCAACCCTATATTATAAACTATTGAGTTACTAAATATACTATAGGACCCAATGAACCAATGCATGGCACTTGTAACATTGAGTCATGACTCCAAATTAAAAAATGGAACCAAATTTTAAAATTCAAAATATGCAATATGACAGCAAATACCTGCGATTAAAAATCGAGAGAAGTACTTAGGTTATGTTACTAGACACAGTTAAATGTAGTCTGATACTTTGAAAATTTGTAAAATGACGTAAATCAATCATGGCAGCCCAAAACTTGAACATCTCAAAAAAACTACTTGGCACAAATTTATAAGTATTCCAGCCTTCAAATCGAAATCATGTGTCAATGACAGTAGAAATGTACCTTTGATCCTAACCGATGTACAACATACATTTCAATTTGTTTAAATGCGCCAAAATCGAAATAAAACTAATATGGTGCAAAGTTGTCCAAAATACCATAGGATATTTCAATTTTTCACATATATTGAACTCAATTATTATTTGACCACATTTTTATTATCCGGATTACCTGGTATCACATAGTTAGGATCATAGGTTACATTTCTAATGGTTCATGGACACCAAGAAATATAATTGAAGGTAAATATTTTTAGCATTTGTGTCAAGTATTTTGAAGTAATTCACATGTTTGGCTGCCATATTGATGACATCATGTTAAAACTTTAAAAGTATCAAGAAATAAATTTCTTGGTCTAACAACAGAATCTAAGTCACTTCATGTTTATTTTTATAGGAGGTATTTGCTGTTAGATGGCATATTTATAGGGCATTATTAGATTTGGCTTCCATTTTTTGAATTGAGTATGACTCAATGTTTACAAGGCATGCATTGTTCATTGGGTCCGATAGTATATTTAGTAAAATCAATAGTTTATAATATAGGGGTTGAATAGATAATTATAATTTAGGCGACGCCATACTTACGATTTCTCAAAATGCTCAAGTTGCCCAGTGGCACCCGGCAGATACTTATTCTTACACCACCCTTATCATCATTTTCAGCAGAAAAATGTGTCCATACTCAACTTACGGTCAGGCCATAGTGGAACATGGTACCTGACATGCACAAGATATGACCAAAAGATTGTCTGTGATAGATTTTCTGATTTAGGAAATCCCTGATAATGCCTTCAAGTCCAATGTGAATGCATTCTTCATTATAAATTAAAAAAAAAAAAAAAAACATCTGTTACCATTCCCAGTGAACTATAACCCCCCTACCAATACAAAGAGACAACGAGCGTGATACATGTATTACTTAATTTCAATGCAGGTATTGTTGGGCATATTGAGTACAAGGAATAATAGACTCGAATGTTTCACGATCGCGTACTTCATACACCGTCGCTTTCGGGTGTTTTCAACAAAAAATGATTTATTAGATGGTAGTATATACTATAAGACACATGTTATTCACGACTTAGGAAGAGCCTATACCTCCGTGCACATAATCCCTTAATCCCTTTTCAATCGTTGAATATTAACCATTAAGTGTTTTATAAGTGTAAGTACGTACTTTCAGCGATACTTCGCAAATATTTTACATTTATGTGTTTGGAAAATGAAAAAAAGTAATTCTTTCGTTGCTTAACATAACACAATGTGTATTTCATATTTACCAGAGAAGTTCAATAGAATTGTATAATTGCATTTAATACATTTCCACAAATATGAGTTTGAGGCATTTTAACAATTTCAAGAGTGTCTCAAAATATGACTTCTTTCCAATCTGGCGTTGAAAATATGTCAAACTATTAAACTAACCATGCTTGTCCTGAGGATTGAGCGGGGGGGCTGCGATAAAATCAACTTCCCGGCTTTGTATGTGCTAAAGATAGTTTCATCGGCATGGTGGTGATGGTAGTGATGATGCCCAGGGCCGTAAGTAGGATTTATTTTGGGGGGATGCGGGACTTCGAAAAAGTGGACCTTTTTTCGAAAAAGTGGACCTTTTTTCCTAAAAGTGGACCTAACCCCCCTAAAATGGTCCTTTTATCGACTTTTTGAACATTTAATCAAAAATCAGGAAAAAGTGGACCTTTGCCCATGATGATGACCATTGCGATGATGACGATGATGAAATGACGACGATGATAGTTCATTTAAATTTGAAAGTTCTGAAATAATATTTAACAGTTTTGAAGCAGAAAACTGGGGTGTTAACTTTAACACCGTCCTGGAATCAATAGGGGACTGCACCCACTGGTGTTAGATTTACACCATTCCATTGTTAATACCATCATGTTAGTGATTTATTAACACAATTTTTGGTGTTACAATGTATGATATGGCACTGCTTGGTGTTAAGTGTTGGTGTTAATTATTTTTAACACTGCCAGTGCCAAATTTACACTACTTGTGTTAATTAACACTCTCCTGAAATCAATACGGGACTGCACCCTCTGGCGTCAATTAACATCAAACTTTGGGTGTTAAAATATATATATTTGTTACATCTGATATTTTAATAGAAAATGTTGATTTTGTTATGGTTTTGCTTCTATTGCAACTGCTTAACTCTAATATTTCATAACAGATCAACCAAAATGCCAATCATTAAAATTGTGGCAGCAACACCGAGTGGTGCTAAATCCTAAATTTTCACAACAACCAGAAACTAACACCGACAAGCTTGAACAACACCGACTTGGTGTTAAAATGTTAACACCGAGTCACCACCACCAGTTTTTTTGCATGTATAAAACTCTATCGGCATATAATATATTAGAACTGCCAATCATACCTTTGTTCTTATAACTATAAAGTCGTGGCGAATTTTATGATGTAGCTATAATAGCAGGCAAAGCAATTTTAACACGTGTTAAGAAACAAAGTCAATAGTTCAAACACGACTGTATCATGTAGGGCGTATTTCTTCTAATATACGCACTATACAACAAACATTGGGACTGAAACGACGTTTGTTAAAAGAAATTGTTCTATATATCACATTATTACACATGATCAAATGCAGGTACACACACACACACACACAGCATTACACAAACAGACATTACACAACACATATATACACATGCACCACATAAACCACCAACTGCATGCATGTACACCTATACCACCCCCACAATGCATTTCCAATCACAGGGACACAAAATTATCTTACATACACATATAAACATATATAAACAGGATATAATGGGGTTATGGCCCACTTAAAAGAAACAAACTCATGGAATTATTTACTTCGTGTGCATTCTTGGGTAGATTATTCCAGAGTTAAGCTGCTCTGTACTGGAATGTTCTTTTACCAGCTTGTTATTCATGATGGAATGATCAACAACATGTTCTGAAGCTGACTACGAGTGCCTAGAATGTTGCACTGGTAAAAGGAAAACAAGAGGAGAGATAATCAGGAGCCAAAATGCTTTAAAAACATTTAAAAGTTAACATTAAGATCTGATAATTCCATCTTCTCCTCAGATTAGTCCAAACAAGGTCTTTCATCATTTGTCCACCGAGGTTCGAACGTCTGCAGACAAAAGACACGGGCAAGTCTGTTTTGCAAAAATTGGAGATCATTATGGTTGCCCAGTATTGAAATTGGGCCCAAACGAACTGCAGTAGGAAAATGAGGAGAGACCACAGGCTGTGGCAGCATATTGACTGTATTATGAGGAAGATAATTCTTAATTCTCCTGATTACACCAATTCGCTTGGAAACATTTGAACAAAACATAACATCGGCATGATTTGCTCCCCAAATATATACGGATCAAAAAATAACACCCCAAATACTTGTAGAATGACTCTTCAATAGGAAACATTTTTCATACATTAAGGAAATATTTTATAATTAATTTAGTGTCTGTTGATTGCCAAACAAAATGAAGTGAGTTTTTTTTTATGTTCAAGGGTAAAGTTAATTGACTTGAACCAATGAGCAATTTTAGTCAAGTTAGTGTTAAGATCATTTTGTAGGGTTAATGGATCAGATGAACGGACTAAAGGTGTAGTGTCATCTGCATACATAAACACCATTTGGCATGAAATTGAAACTGATTCAGGTAAAGAATCACAAAATTATAAATAAAAAGAGGACCCAAACAAATTTGATCCTTAAAAGTCTGAAAGATACAGGAATTAAAATATTAACAGCTTGTGATTTACCTTTTAGATAAGGAACTAACCAATTTAATGCATTACCAGTGATTGATTGAGACCATAACTTCTGTAATTTACAAGAAGATAGATTATGATGTACGGTTATTCAAAAGCCTTCTTAGATCTAAGAAGATAGATCCTGTTACTTCCTACATTGTTGTTATTAAGGATATGATAGGTTACATTTAGAAGAAAGTTTTATCTTACAATCAAGTAATTTAAATAATAAAACATTAAAAAAAAACAATGCATTCAAATTGTATTGAATAGATAATGCTAAAGATGAATCATGTACAGCACGCTCAAGAATTTTTGAAAAATAGGAAGAACAGAAATTGGCACCTATAGTTGTTAACTTCACTTTTGTCACCCTCCTTGAGGATAGGGTGTAAACCTTAGCTTTTTTCCAATTAGAGGGAAAACTGAAGTGATCAAAAAAGGTTACAAATCTATGGCAGTGGGTAACAAATGATTGGTGCTGACAACTTGAGGAGTTTATACAAAATTTCAATACCTGTCGCTTTATTATTAGACAAGTTACAGGATATGATAAAATACCAAAAACAGGAGGGTATAATGATCAAACATTGAAATAGTTGTAATAGCAAGGGGGAGAAGTAAAATTATCACACTATTATTATTATTATTTATGAAGTATTATTAAATTTATTGCCCAAAGTTTGTACCTACAGAAGTGAAACCCATTAAAATTGATCTGCCAATCTCATTTCATCACAAGTAAAAAACCTGAATTTGTTTTAATATTAGTTACAGGTGATGTATTCTTTGGAATTAATTTCTTAATTGTACTCCAAAAGTTTCCTAGGTTCATTAATATTATTCATTAATAGGCATTTTGCAGTAGTTCTTTTTCAATGATGTGTTAAGTTTATTTACTTTGGTTTCTTAACTGCCTAGCCATTGTCCAGTCATGCGGGGAAATTTGTTTTATGAGGCCTTTGAGAAGTAGTGGTTCCCTGTTCTTTTGAAAGCTTCATATATTCACTTGTAATCCACTTAGGAAGTGAGCCCTTGACTCTCTTCTCCTTCACAGGACAATGTGTATCACAAGCATTATCAAACAGTCCCTAAAAGTGCAGTAGGCACTGTCAACATCAATACAATTTTCAACAGTGCCTCCCCCCCCCCCAAATTAAGTTTGCTTAAGGTATCAACAAAATCATTATCATTAAAGTTTTTAAAGCCATCTTGATTTCCACTTGGTGGTACTTTAGTTTTCTTATTCTTACGAGTTAAAAAAAGTGAGTGATCAGCATTATTCCCCTACCTGTGACAACAGAAGATGAAAGTTTATCTGGTTTGGAAACAAAAGCCAGATCAAGAATTGTTTTGGTAGTTTCAGTTATTCTAGTGTAGTCATGAATGAGCTGCTTCATATTACTATGCGAAGCAAGAGTGTTAATTTTATTAGAGTTAGGTTTCTTACATAAATCTAAGTTAAAGGTCCATGGCCCGATCGCTAATAGCCTCGTCCCCAGAAACCCCGGATTTTACCGGAAGTGGTCAACATTTTGATATCCGCAGAAAGCTACTATTTTTCTCATTTACCCTGTGAAATCTTAGAGCCAAAGGATGTTTGGTTTGGAAGTTATGAGCAAAAATGTGCCCCATTTTGGTCGACCAATGGGGCTTACAAAATCACGTTTTCAGCTCTCGCATCTAAACGGATTGAATATCGGCGCGAAACTTTACAGATGGGGTTTTGGAGTGAAGGCCAATCTATCAAGATGAAAACTTCATATCCTTAAATCGGGCTATCCCCCTTTAAAATCCCCAACAATAATAACATAATCATAGTAGGTTGTGGAGTTTTGGAATATTGAACACTAGTGAATATATTTATTAATCACACTGGTGAATATTATTTATTAATCTATAAGTAGTTAAAATTTCAGTATTGAACACTGTTTATAATTAAGTATTCGGAAGTCGATTGTTGTTTTTTTCTCGGTATATTCAGGTAATTGTTTGGTTGTCTATGTTGCTTTTAACATTGATAATAAAATATGAAGAGCTTGAAGTCCATATTATACTTAAAATGTCGAAAAAGCACTGAACGTTTTATCTCCTTCAGTTAATGAGATATTCAGATTGTAAGATTCTGCAATTTTAGGCCTTTTTCACAAAGAATAGAATTAAAAAGGGCATAAAATTGTGGAAACGTATTTTAGTTCCTTTTGTTGATAATATACACTGTTATTTTACGTTTGTAAAGAAATTAAAGAAAAGAATGAGTTACTGCTTTGCATTCAGTAAGACGTATTTTACCAAGAGACCACGTATCAATTCTATTGCCATTACAATTAAGGAAACCACCTGTTAATTTCTAAGCTTATAATTTTATAAAGATGCCATTCAGCATCAGTCAGAAACCTTTAAACTGGTAAAAACTCCTTGAAAACCGCGTAAAAGAACCCAGAGAAGCATCCTTGTACAGCCTACATAACCAATATTAAAGAGAATGACCACCAGAATTGAATACTAGCATAATGCCGAAAGTGGTGGGCCACCACCGGACTCGAACTGACAACAACAGACTATCCAAAAGTAAAATCAATAATGTCTATCGCTTACACCGCTGCGCCACGGAGGAAGCTTTCAGAACAAGACTTGATTTGTTGTATATGATGGATCGGTAATGTTTAACAAAAGAATCCGTTAAAGCATAATTTTCTTTGCATGAAGTCAATTATTTTCAGTGTTAGCAGTAAAAGGCACATCATGATGATAAATTTAAATTATGTACTAAATTTCGCCAATATTCATTTCGTAATAAAGGCTGTAGGTCTGTGAGACCGTTTTTTTTTAAAGTTTACTATTTGCCACTAATTATCGTTTCAAATAACCGTTTGAAAACATTCTAACTCGTCGTTTCCGTTTTCTTAATTCATATCTTGCTCATGAAATGTGTCACATAATCACAATGTAGATTTGCTTGCTTGAACGACTGCTCGCATACTTTTTCTCGAATTATTTGTAATGCTCGTTTTCTTGATAAAGTTTCACTGGTTTGTCTTATGATTTTCGATTCTAAATATTTTAAAATCAACTTGATTATTTTATAAATTTTGGTCTCATTTCCGTCCTAAGTAACAGTTGTTGATATATATTGATATATATATATATATATATATATATATATATATATATATATATATATATATATATATATATATATATATATATATATATATATATATATTTAAATCCCATTTGTTATTTTTATGAAGATGCATTTAAAGCGGCACTGGCACATTTTCACAAAATATGAAATTTCTTCAATTTGCTCTCAAATGATAGTCTTGGCCATTGGAAGAACAGAGATATATTTTACACATAAAAATAACATACCCCAAAACAGAGAGGGACATTGATATGAGGATAAAGACATCCAGGTAATTTGTAGGCCAACTTTTAAGTTTTCCATAACTTTAATCAACAAATGTGTATATTACATGGATATTTTTGACTGATATTAAAACCACAAAGGTTATAGACTGATCAAACAGTGTGCATAGCGTGGGAAACATGTATACGGCGTGCGTGTTCTTGTGTTAAACGCCATTTTCGTCGTCTGCTGAATTTAACGTGCCGGCGACGTTAAATTATAAATTCGTTCTGTTTACCCATAAGGAAGCTGATTTGGTCTTAATCATTCTGTGAGGGCTTTTGTATATAAAAGCCTCACAACCATGCAAAAATATCGATTTTGAAAAATCTTGAGAGCGCACTATTTTTCAAATGTGCCAGGGTCACTTTAATGTAGAAATCAAACTGCCCAAAAACTCTTGATGTTGCCTGATCTTGACAATAACTGAATACTGCGAAATACATATATAAGAAAGATTCGGAAATGTTTGAACTATAGATGAATTATACTTCCATTCCATAAACTTCAATGGCCAAGGTGACCGTAAGTAAAGAAACTGATCTTAATCTCGTGTAATTTTAATGTGCTGAAAGTCGTGGGCTACCGCCGGACTCGAACCGACAACAAGCGACTATCCAAAAGTAAAATCAATAACGTCCAACGTTTAGACCGCTCGGCCACGAAGGAAACTTAGAGCATACAATGCAAATTGTCGGATATGATAATAAGTGATGGTTCAGTAGTGATGTTGAACAAAAGAATCCCGTTAAACGTCCTTTTCTTTGCATAGAGTGAATTATCTTCAATATTATCACTAAAAGGCACATCATGAGGATAACTAGAAATTATGTATTAAGTTTGGCTACTATCCATTTCGTAATAAAGGCTGTAGATCTGTGAGACCACTTGTAAAAGTTTTGCACTTTCCACTAATAATCATTATAAGTGACCGCTTGAAAGTACTTTTAATTCATCGTTTTCCGTTTTCTTATTTCATATGTTGCACATGAAATGTGTCCAATATACTTTTGTGGGTTGAAATACATGCTCTGGTTGTATATTGCGAGCGGTTAAGTGATTATTGATGATATTGCCACTTAGTGCTATTTCTCGTCAAACGCGCGGAAAACAAAGGGAAGTTTGTTTCTGTTAATATACTCACGGTTTGTGTCGTTTGTATCATGGCTGTTTTAATGCTTTTTTGGGCTGTTTTTTGTGTTTTTTTAGTTGTTATTTTTAAAACTTGGTGGACACACTACCGTGTGTCTTAATATAATATTGTATCTCTATGACTGTTTCTATAATGTTGTAACTTTGTGTCTCTATGACTTTACTGTTCTATAACGGTATGTCTGTATGATCTGTATGTCTGTATAAGTTGTCATTACAGCGTTTATAATAATAGCGTCTCTGCGACTATTTTAACATTGTGCCTCCATGATTTTGTATTTTTATTAATTAATGTCTCTGTTACTGCATATCTATAGATGATGTGACCTATGATGGTGACAGGTCGCCCTCCGTTGTTTTCTGGTAGGCATATATATTACAGTAGTTTCTGTGACAGACCACATAAAATCTGGTCGTAAATTACTTAGTGGGTGAGCCAGGCATGTTGGTCGGTATCACCTGGGGGCAAAGACTTCTAGAATGGGATTCTCATTTATAACCCTACTATTAGCTGTGTCTCTTTGAGTTTAGGTTTGTTACTCTATAACTTTGTGTTTGTGACTCTGAACGTGTACCTCTACAAACACAAACATTTGTGTTTCCTAAGCTCAGTGGCCAAGCCTCTGTGACGTTTTGTATCTATAATATAGTGTCTCTGTATTTGTGTCGCTGTGACTTTTTGTGAATACTTATCCACCACTAATTGCAATTGCAATTTTGTATCAATTTGCCAAAAAAGGCTAATAGAATGACATATTAAAAGTCACCAACTGGAAAAGTGTGGAACAGGGGGCACGTTTTGTATTGGGGATCAAAAATAAGTGTTCTAATTGGGTTTATTTGTTCATTTGTTCACGCTGATTAAAATAATTGTTTGCTTTATTCTTTTTACAGCTATAAGGCAAAAACGGTCCAATGTCATCCTGGGAAATTTTTTAGAGTGCTCCAATGCTCCAACTTCGTCGAAACTGGTGGCAAACTATTCGTTTGGTCATCTTGAACTAAGAAACTTTCTTTTATATGTGACACTTCAGTGTTTACTTTTCAAGACTAAAGATGGGCACCCCTATGTATACATTCAACACGTCTTGTTCTAGAAATACACAATGGAAGTATTTGCAAGAAATGTATACGGAAGGTATACCTAACAAGCGCAACAATTTGACACCATTTTCATTGCAATCGTTTCGTTCTCAGATTTCAATCCAGGATGACCTTGAACAGTTATCCCCTTTTAAGGCAAACTATATTTTGTTTCAATCCTTGGAACCTGGAAAACACGATGGCGTTTTAGCTAAACATAACCACTTTGAAATTTTGACCCCTGTATAAACGTTGCCCCTCTTTTTTGCATGTTACACCATTTCTACTAATTGTGTCGTTTGATATGTAAGTCTATGACTGTTCTACCACATTTTTCAAGCTGAGACGAGTATATTATTCTATGGCCATTTTGGCAGCTAAAAACAAATCTGGCAAGCATTTTGATCTCAACCTGGTTCCGGGGATTTTAAATTTTGCACGTGAAATCAATATGTCAATGGTGAATGGTGAATGCTGACCATTTTAGACATGACTTCGAAAAGCAATGTTCGTCTCAGACTATTTGGTCAGAAATGTTCTCAAGCCTAAGGCGTACATAAGTCACAAAAAATGCAAACACACCTTTTTGGCCTTATCATGTTTTTATAAAATGCCCAATGTATTATAGAACTATCACATTTCCTTTTATTTCATATGCAATTGATGACTTTATGATAACACTATACATTTGTAATTTTGGTAGATTTATGTGAAAGATGTGTATAAAACGAGTATTCGATCATCCTTGCATTTTGTGATCTTGATTTTTTCCGTTATTTTTCCAATCATCTCATTGTTTATTCCCTTGGGTAAACTCACACAGGTCACTATCTTCGTTCGCACATGTTCGCCCAGATTTAATAAATAAACCAAAATATTATTAATTAATTAGTTTAAATATGAATTTACCTAATCACATTCACACGTTACTTCTTAAATTTGTCCTTTTTAATCTAAATTTTAATTTAATAAATTTATTTTTCATTACTGACCTGAAATATGCATGCGCGACCAAGCCTGATACAGCAACAAGAAACTGGAACCCGGAAGTGATGCTCTCATAGGCTTAACACGATGCGAAAACAACAGATTTCTCAATGAAATGTACAATTCACGAAAAAAAGTAAACGAATTGATTAAGACGCCCCTTTTGACGTCTGCATCTCGAAATAGCAATCGCAATCAAAGTTTTTATTAATGAAATACCGCGAAATATTAACTACCCTGTTGAACCTCGACCTTCCCGTCGCAACGTGAAATGATTGACAACAGTATGCGACAATCTCGTAATTGATTAATGCGTGCGTATGACCCAAATTTAATGTGATACGATTACAATAAATGATACGTGTGACTATTATATACAATCGGGTCACAATCGAGTTATCGCGAAAATTTCCTAGTGTGACCCCGGCCTGACTGTGATGTAGATGTAGATCTCTCTACATGGGACCGACGGCTTAACGTGCCCTCCAAAAGACGGGATATTCAGGGGTCCGCCCCGTGGTAAAAAATGGCATTTAGGGATTTAAGGGATTACGTGCGTGTGTGTGTAATGATTCTCCGCACTGGGATATCACCCGATCGTGAAACTTGAAGGGTCCCTTCGTCTTTGGGAGGGCTTGCATAGTATCTGTTTTGGGCCCCTGTGCCCCACGTGGGAGGAGCACGGGAAAGCCAGGTAATCGCGACTGCATGTCATGTATCAAAGCATGTCACGTCGTGTGAATTAGCTAGTTGCAACGCGTTCATATATCAACACATATGAACGCCAATGTTTTAAGAACGTGCACAAGACACATTGTATTGTCACTTGGTAGACAAAGAACATGCAGAGAATGATTGGGTGAAAGATTTTATAACATGTGTCTTGTCACTTGATAGACCAAGAACACGCAGAGAAAGGAAAATTTATAAGGACGAAAACATATGCAAGAGGGAGAAATGAGAAATGGTTATCCGGGAAAGAGATACTGACACGGTTGGTCAAACAATCAATTAACTGCGGGGATGATTTCCCTAATTAAATGAGAGGTATATCTTTAAGAGGACATTGTTCTATCGGTCAGCGAACATCATATTCGTGACCTTGGCTTTTAATATTTCTTTAAGAAGGAATGTATTGAAAAAATAATTGTTGTCATTAAATTTATATAGAAGAACACAAAAGACACAGCCTAATAGATGTTTCACTTTCAGAGTTATAAATAAGCAAAAAACATTTATTTAATTGCGATTCAATGACCTGTATACGCATGGGAACTATCAGCAATTTTTGAATGCTACCGTACGGAGATATCCTGGGGTTAATTAGGGGTACATAAGGTTAATGACGAGCATATACTTAAGGTTAATCAATCGTATGATACGTGATCTACCTTTTACCACAGGGAATACGCAAACGAATGACGCCATCTCATCAAGCATGCCGTGTCCATGCCTCGAGCAACCCCTATTCCTACTTACTGCTTTAATCGTGTTAAAAATTTATCCCATCGCCACGCTGTCGTAATAACGTGTTGCCTCCTGCCCTTTAGGAGTGTGTGCTTCTTCTGCCCATTGGCGAAAACCTCACACCTTTTATATTGTTTTCATTCATAAAGGAGGACAAGGATTATAAAAGCATACTTTATATGGGAAAAGGGCATGACTGGTTAATTTCATTGGATTTGTAGTCAAGGAGTGTCATTCGAATTTTGCTACCAAGTATAATGATGATTTTGGCAACATAGTTGTAATGATGAAGTAATTTGGCCTAAGACATTCTGTTCCACTTTTGAACATTAGATTTTTTTAATTGTTTTACCCACACTCCAAACCAATATTCACAGCTACCAGAGACCAATGCGGTCGCCAGAAGGTTTCAATCTTTTTGCTTTTTAAATTTCGTCTCGGGATATGCAAAAAAATCCTCAATTCAAACTCTATTTTAAAAGTAGAGATAAAATGCCAACAAGAAATGGCGAAATGTTGCTTTTAAGTAACTTCTTCAAAAGTACGACCTTTACCAAAGTTGAACAGTTATATTCGGATTCCTATCTAAACTAAACTAAAATAGCCGTGCATTCATATTGATTGAGATAAATATGACACAAAAACATACCCATTGACATTGCGATACGCACTGACTTTGTAATGCTATTCCAGGACCAACATAGTTCTTGGTGGTACTTTATTACTTTGCCCTATTTGTTTTTGTTTTGTTTATTCTGTTATTATGTTTTAGGTAAAGCGAGTAAACGAACAAAAAATACAGACCAAGTAAAGCTGTTCCAATTTAGTTTATAACACTTTTCATTGCGTTACACATCTCGTTAAGTTGTCTTTCGTCCAAAACAACTGAAATGTGCGTTTGTTTTTGGGACGGAAAATAACTTTTACGAGATATGATACATGATCAAAAATGTTTTAAAACTTAAGTACTGAGGACAACAAAAACGAACTTCTTCACAACATCATTAGATTATATTGAAAAGCGAACCACTGCTTAATATAATCAATCTTGGTTGGGTCACTTGTATAGCGCTAAACCAAAGCGCAGAAAGGTCAAACAGCTTGGCCCTGGGTCAAAATCTCAAACAAAATTTAATTCTCATTTTGCTCATAATAATTTCCTAGACACTTAGTACATTTTATTAGCGAAAATGTCAGAGGTTTTGGTTTAGTTCTGACATCGTCTTTAGTGCTCTTGACGATGCTAATATGCACGGGGGAAAATCACGCTTATTCAAAACATTTCCTATCCATGACATCGTTCCATTATACCGTTTGCTAGTTCCGATATTCCGTATTTTTCATTCACTTCACATTGGCTATCGGAACCTCGTGTCACAGCGAATTGCTCTTTCCTGGTTTCCCCCGATTATACATGCACGACCCTGTACAGTAATTGGTGGGAATAGATCACACGACATGCATTATGTATGGTGTGACGTCGTAATTAACACATCGTGCCTCGTTTTATGAATATTACTGAGACAGTGGTTTTCTAGTAATAAAAACTTCTTTGTCTTTTTGGTCACGTGTGTGACATACCAAAGTCAATTAAAATTCTTTGTTAATTACTTGTCTATTTCCTATAAATCTGTAATTTTTCAACATAATTTTGAAAATTGAAGTCCATGCCATACTTTAGGCAGTATTCCAAACAAATATGAATAGCTATTCAATATAAAACTAAAGAATCAAAATGGTGTAATAATCTCACCTTTTTTATCCCAAAATATTAAACATATTCATTTATGCAAATGAGGGTGTTTGAGTTGAACATATTGTTTAAAAATATCATGCAGGAAATTTGGGAGGATGGTTAACAATTTAACATGATAATGTAAAGAAATTTGTAATACCATTAACTTCATTTTTTATCAAGGAGGTTTACTTTTTTGAAGAATAGCCCAGTATCAGGTTCTTTATTGTGCCATAGCTATCGCCCTCCGGGCTTCATCAGTGGCTGTCAAGGTAAAACAAAGCGAAAGAGAATATAATATAATGATAATAATAATAATAATAGTACAAAGGATCACAACAATCATAATAATTATAATAATAAGTTAACTCACTATAATCATCACAAACATTATAAATATTATGATGATGAAGTGCATGATTACTATTGTGTACTGCAGAAAGAGTGATCATAATTACTTGACACCGTTATGGCATTCAGGAGCTGCGTTTTAGGGAGAGTACACAATTTACAACAAAATGCATACTCAGTGACCCTACCCAAATCGGTCAACTCTGCACACACAGGGACCTTTGCAAATGACGACCCTCCCTCATTAAACAAATCTATACAAAGCCCCACCCCCGACCCACTTTAAAAAGCCTGTGTGTCTCGCACACAACATATGTGATGCTGCTTCCACCGGGCCCATAAAAGAAACTTACACAATCAAGACAATCCCCCCACCCACACACACACACAACAAAAAAGGGTACGTATGCTAAACAAACAGTAGTAACAACCTTTCGAGGGAAGAAAATA
Organism: Ophioderma brevispina; assembly: GCA_023653785.1. Taxonomy (NCBI): domain Eukaryota; kingdom Metazoa; phylum Echinodermata; class Ophiuroidea; order Amphilepidida; family Ophiodermatidae; genus Ophioderma; species Ophioderma brevispina. Next base: position 272,465 of record JAMKCH010022037.1, read on the forward strand.
CTTATGTGTAGTCTTATTTTGTAGACTAAAACATGCCATCTTTAAAAAAAAAGTCTTTCTGATAATTCTTAACATGTTGACTGGGTTCTACAGCATAAACGTGGACATACGCCATCATCATTTTGAGTAGTGATTTGCTTCATTGACCGTCGTGCATTTAAACGGGAATCCGTGAACAGAGCATAAAATGGGCTGTCTGATTCAAAGGGATGTAACCTGGCCATATACCATGTATACTTAAACCAATGGGAATGGTCTTAGCAGTAAAATGAAGCTAATAACAGTCACCTTGAAGTGCCATTTTAAGACTATTTCTTAAATTAAAGAGCACATTTTGCTCTTCAAAATACTTTTTATCCCATTCAAATCAGACATTCGGTTCGAAAGTTATCGTCAATTCTAGTTCGCCGACTGATTCAAAACTTGCCTCAAAACAATAAAAAACAAAAGAAATGTAGTGCGCGAATTTCTTTTGTTTTTTATTGTTTTTCACCCAGCTATTTTTATCATTTTCCTTTTAAAAATTCCGTAACTTCTTAATGGAACATAGCTAAAGTCTGCAAGTGGTATAATTGTTTTGAAAAATTCGTGTACTTTCTAAATCTGCTCTCAAAATTGCATTTTTATATAAAATAATTTCCATAATATTCAATTAAGTGTTTCTAGACCATAAAAGCGATATCCTGAATGCGCTGTTTTACAACTTTCCCGGGTTTTTTCTCAGCAACGGAAAGTGTAGAAAGCTCAAACTTTCAGTGTTTATAAATCATAACATTCTTTAGTGCGCTACAGCCCTTTTTTGACATTTGTACCTTATTGTTGAAAGAATAATATTTAAATTTCAAAACTCTCCAAACATATGATAAAAATTACACAAAATTGATATTTGATGCATAAAAATTGTGATTTACATTATAAAATCTCAAAAAAGGGCTCTGTGGCGCACTGCAGTATCTATAGTAGAACACCATATCCAAATTTCAACCCCCTACTACATTTGGTTACGGAGAAAACCCTGGGATTTACATGTACCCCCAAATCCAAGATGGCCGCCCATTATTATGCGAATGAGGTGACCTTTGACCTTGACCTTTTATTTTTCGAATATTCTAATGACCTAACATGGGATCAAAATAGGATGCAAAATGGTAGATTATTTATTTTATGGTGTACTGTCCCCTTAAAGATGCAAAAATGGTGGGCACAATACAATCAGGATCTATTTTTTTCTGACTCACCCATATGGGCATTTGGAAATGGGTTGTGTATCAAATATTTCTTTGTACGAATCTTTAGTGGTGCTTTGGAATCTTAAAAGATTAAATATTATATTGTCATATTTTTTTCAAATCTACATTTGTAACGTCAAAATTATTATCACAGTCAGCGTTAGCGCTATCAGTTCTCGACAATTCGATACATTTGGGACATGTCCATTAATTTATATTTAAAGTATTATCTCATTTAGTTTTAAGTTAGTACAATTTTATATATAAAAAGAATACATTTCACAGGGTTTCGTGTACATAGACGGCTCGATCATTTATTCCAAACTGATAACTAAGTTGAAGACAAGCATTAACCTGATTATATGAAAGATAATTTGTCACGAACTACTTGTAAGCTTAAAAATTTGAAGAAAAAATCATCCTGGTTTAAAATGCATCACAACTACAATATAATTAACATTTAGCTGAAAATCCAAGATGGCGCCTGTGAGCATATTGTTTTTCAGGTGCGTAAAAAAGGAGTTATCATAAGAAGAAATTTAAGTGGAAGACAAGGCCATTGCATGTTTAATATGAAAGATAATAGTAAAAAGGCATACTTAAGACTAAAAAAATTGAAAATAAAATTTGTCCTTGGTTTCGATATCCACACTCAAAACATGAAAAAGTGGTCAAAAATCCAAAATGGCGGATCATGCAATAAATTATCAGGGCCGAACCCTGTGATTTGTTCCAAGATCTCAATTTATGACTAGATTTTTTTAGATCTAGAGCAGGACAAACATAAATCTCGAATATAGACACAGTATTAACAACGACGTAGCAAGAATGCTAAAAAAGTACGTGTGGATAACCCCCTTAAAATCGGCTGTGTAAGCAAAGATATCAAAGATTGAACAGGCATTGTCACTGTAGTGATTCAGATATTTTAAAGTTTGCACTGTGAATAAATCCCGGCAATTAGGTCCCAGATTTAATCATGTGAAAAAGTTTCTTTGAAATATTCTAAAAGTTAACGGTGTGGTTCACACGTTCTACTTGATAAATCGTCGGGCGCGTCACATACTGACGTATTTGCAAAATACGCATTTCGAGAAAAAAGGTTTAGAAGATTTTGCGATTTTAATTTGCACCATACTGTTATAATTAAAACATATATTTCAATTAAAACCTAGTTTTATTTAAATTTGAAACCTAAATTTATTTAGATGTGCGAAAAAATTATGTTAAATAAAATACGTCACTATGTGAAAACATCAAAATAGCAATTTCAACTTGTGGGTAACAAATACGTCTCGAAAATACGTCGTTATGTAACGCGTTTGCACAAACACGTCACTATGTGAAAACGACAAAATAGCAACTCTAGCTACCGTGAATTAAAAAGTACGTCGCACATATACGACAAACGGCGACTACTTCAAAATGCAGATACGATGCTATGGGCCTGCGCAGAATAGATTTTCGACAAATATGTCGATATGGAATGTGCACAATTTAACGTTTTGCAAATACTTAATTTTAATTAATATTTTACTAATTAAGCCACTTTGAGGTTAACATTTACGCGGAAAAGACAAATCGCGCGCTCTAAAGACGTAAACAACTGTTACGTTTTTAGTAAGAAATGGCCAGTTTTTCGGGTATTATTTTACTTTCTTACGGTAATAGAATAGAAGTAAAGGATGCGATGATCATGTTTATGTCGAATAATGTGTCCTCGGCAGTAAAAACATCACCTCGCCCATTATTTATGTTTTTACTTGCCTCGGACACATTATTCTTACATAAACATAAACATCTTACCCTTTATTTCTTAAATATAAAAAGGTAATATTCATACACCTTTTTTTTCAGACGTCAGCCGCTGGTTCTTTCGAAAGTCGTAACTGGTATAGAAAAATACTGCTGGTACGTTAATGTTAAACTTTGTATTTCTAAATGTACCGATTTCGCGCAGCGCTGACGATTCTGGTGACTTTCAATATATAACATAAGATTTTATAACTCAAATGTTATACAAGTCATCCAACTTCAGTGAGAGCTCTACACTAGGTGAAATATCTTGTCAACTGGCAACAAAAAATGACTTGCAGCCGCATTTCTCTTCAGCAAATTAAATTTACCATGATGTAACAAAACGTGCGACGACAAGTTCAAAATGTCGCAATCCTTTGAGTTCGCTGAAACTTGTTGAAAGAATTCCAAAACCTGCATTTGATGAATTTTGACATAGAAATGACAGCAAGTCCATTGTTACTTGAAATACTCAAAAAGTGAACCATGTTTAGGAGCGTCCGTATCGTGGATACACGCGGCCCCGGATCAGCTAAATCCTGACACCACCACAAGCCATTACTAGTGACATGTGGACACGCTAAGAAGAAGACTTGAAATATTGTGAAATCTTGCTTCTTTTGTAACATAGGAACTGCGTGCAGTTCCACCACTGGCGAGTGCCAAATTGTGTAAAACGTTTTTCTATGGAGTGTGAACTGCGCACTATGATGAGATTGCGATTTATTCCGTATTGAAATACATGTTTACACAATTTGGCACTCGACGACCCTCAGTTCTGAGAATGATCAAGATAACTCACTGTGCTGATATTGTTCTCTGACTGCGAACATCTTCTAACATGACGTAGCCCAGGAAGTTCTATACACACTAGACCGCATAGAAATGGGTCAATCGGATAAATCATGCTTGTTGCAAAGCACTATTTTTATATCACGCACACATAATTTATATGATTAATTAATATAATTATACCAAAAACAATATGATATTCAGGAGTTGGTCGCACGGTACTCTGTTTCCATCTTAAATGAAGATTTTTGTTACACCATTACATGTCCACGCTGCTTTTGCAAGATCTACACGCTTTAGAACGTCTTTTGCTTGATCCAGAATATTGTGGTTATGTCGAAATGGCTTTTTATGTTCACCAACTCCTGTACCTTTAAGATTTCTGCGGGATAAAAGCACCTTCTGTCTAACACTATTCATTACAAACTTGACAGCAAAAGGTCTGGATGCAGGTGTATTGTCAGATGCTTTGGTTTGGTGCTCTTCGAGCAGAATCCAATGTCCTCTTCATAAAGTGTTACACCCATCTTCTCCTGCACTAACTCCCTGATAACTTTCTCTGTGTCCTCCTGTACCATTTTCTGAGCTGTCGGGTCTGTATGTATAGGGGATTCAGGAACACCAGTAATTCTTAACGAGTTCCGGTGAGACTCATGGTGGAGGACCGCAATTCCCTGACAGTTATCTAAGGTGGTCTTGCTAGCTTTTTTCTTGAGATCTTGGTTTTCCTTTTCAAGTGACTTATTCTCCACATGTAGTTCTCCTTCCATATGTTCCATTCTGTCATTAACACCTCATACCAGAACAAGCAGGTTTCCGGCCAGGCAAATCAACAACAAGCCGAGTACTCAACTCAATACATTGAGGATGGTTTCGAGAGGGGTATGGTAACCGGAGTTGTGTTCGTCGACCTATCAGCAGCCTATGACACTGTTAATCACAGATGCCTACTCCATAAGATTCTGGAAATCACCAATGACATCCGCTTGACTGAGCTTATCAAAGGATTGCTGGCAAACAGGATGTTCTTTGTTCAGCTAGGAGCAAAGAAGAGCCGATGGCGTAGGCTCTAAAATGGACTACAACAAGGGAGCGTGCTCGCGCCACTCCTGTTCAACATTTATACCAACGACCAACCTGTCGTTTTATTTATGCAGAGGATCTTGGAATTAGCGCACAAGATGCAAACTTCACAGTTGTTGAAGTGAGACTCTCCAAAGCTTTGAATGAACTCACTCCTTACTATGAGGAAAACCACCTACGTGCAAATCCATCCAAGACACAGGTGTGTGCTTTCCATCTACGCAACCGTGAAGCCAAACGTCAGCTTAAAATTACCTGGTCTGGAACACCCCTGGAGCACTGTGATAACCCTGTCTACCTAGGACCGCACTCTCTCTTATAAGGCCCACATCGAGAAGACGAAGAGTAAAGTATGTTCACGCAATAACATCTTGAACAAACTCACTGGCACAAGATGGGGTGCTCGCCCACATAAGCTAAGATCGACGGCACTTGCCCTGTGCTACTCATGTGTAGAATATGCTTGCCCTGTATGGGAAAGATCAACCCATGCTAAGAAGCTTGATTCAGCATTAAATGCCTCCTGCCGGCTTATCACAGGATGCCTCCGTCCAACATCAACGGAAAACCTATACATCCTAGCAGGAATTATTGCTCCACCAGACATCCGTCGTAGCGTAGCGAGCATGCAAGAGCGTAGCTGCCAAGTATCTAATGCGAAGCACCCTATGTCCGGACAGATACCTGCTGCCAACCGCCTCAAATCCAGAGAGAGTTTCTTAAGCAAAGTCCAACCTCTTGAAACAGTCTCTAAGGAGCTTAAGAGAGTCGTCTTATGGAAAGAAAGACTTGCCATCAACAAAGTAACATCTATTGGTATTGAACCTGGTGAGCATGGAGCTGACTCCTCATGGGCTGAATGGCGATGCCTCAACAGATTGAGAACCAGAACTGGGGCTACCTGGAAGCAGATCAGGACACTACCTGTGGTTGTGGAACAGCACCACAGACAATGGAACATCTCTTGGTCTGCCCACTGCTGGAGCAACAATGCACAGACAAGGACCTTGCGGAATTCAGTGAAGCAGCCAGACGTTGTACCCAGCTCTGGCTGGATCATATTTGAGAACCACTGTGTTTGACCGCTTCATTTGTTTCCGCCTTCCAATTTACTGTTATCATTTGTCTTTAAAGAAGATTAAAGGAGAAAACAACTGGACCTGGTTAGATGTCAATGGTGCTATCGGAATCAATGGAGATGCTATCAAGAATGAATGTAAAGTTTGAAAAAGGTTTATAAACATTAAAAACTGGGAATCTAACACACTTGCATTTGGATGCGTATACTTATTTGTGTTTGTTAGGAAGGCCTCGTTTCATTTAAAATAGCGGTATATCGTTGGTTTCAATTCGTCGAAGAGGGAGAGAGTGCCAGTTTGGAAGTTTTTATAGTCCGCCGGACTCATAGTCCACCTACAATAATAAAGAATATAGCACTCGATTCAGTTGACTCTTTACGCAATAGTAGTTTCGCGCTTTATTTCTTTGCCGTCTGTGACCCAGGATGCGATTTGTTCCTGTAGTTAACTTGCATGTATTACTGCATCATTTTTAATAGTGACAGTTCACTTTAATAACATGATATTGATCGTTTCTATATATTGCTACATCTATTGTATGTACGCATGAGTCTGCCTTTATTCCATGAAGGTTTATATTAAATCAAAATCACAACATCGGCAACAAATCCCACGCCAGCCTAGTGGTAAATATGCCTTTCAATTTCTGCTTATCGCAGGTTCGAATCACCACTCTGCTCAATTTTGAGAAATAAATTTGTTTCGAATTTTGTTAAATGTCCCAGGAAATGCAAATAGAATTGATGTGGTTTGTGTCAAGTCTACAAGGAGTCTACAAGAATAATTATTATTATTATTATTATTCTACAAGGAGGGACCAGAAAGCATTCAATATTTGGGTTGGTGATGACATCATTTGTGGTATCATTGATTTTTCAGAGAGTAATAGAAAATTCCAGGTGACTGGTGTGTGAATCTATTCATGACACTGACTGAAAATCAATAGTTTCAATAACATGTCACTGGTAGTGTGCTCTTTTTTCTGGCCCTGTTAATTGGAATGGAATGTCCCATAAAGATTTGGAGTAGGTTTATCATCTCATTTCCTGGGACCTTTAAAGTGAAATAGATGCTATAGTGTAATTTCACAAGTTAACTATGGAAAATAATATCGGACGCCGGATATGGCTACAGGGGGACCATACACTGCCGCTCAAAAGTAGTTGAGCACACGTAGCCTATAGAGTACTCACCATATACATGTATATAGTGAGCACACGTAGCCTATAGAGTACTCACCATATACATGTATATAGTGAGCACACGTAGCCTATAGAGTACTCACCATATACATGTATATAGTGAGCACAAGTAGCCTATAGAGTACTCACCATATACATGTATATAGTGAGCACACGTAGCCTATAGAGTACTCACCATATACATGTATATAGTGAGCACACGTAGCCTATAGAGTACTCACCATATACATGTATATAGTGAGCACACGTAGCCTATAGAGTACTC